>JAYMTS010000340.1:0-11481 GCA_036898005.1 Geranium phaeum
ATATGTGTTAATAGGCACAACAATAGTAAGAAGCTCAAATTGTTAAGCCCAACTCACACTCAGCCCATCAGATTTGACACACTATACTTGAAAACAGGGGATTATAAACCTTGAAAACATTTTACACGCTTTTGATGTGGGATAAAATGTTTGAGAGAGAAATTTTATTGAAAAAAGTGGTTCAATTATTGGTTTTTGAATAAAACCCAAAATATTCGGGTTTCGTGGGTCACCCACCCGATCCACCCATGAACCCGTCGGGTGAAAAAAATAATAAGAAATGGGTGTACGGGTCGGGTGCGGGTCTCTAATCTCCCACCCGTATATGAACGGGTGGGTGTAAATTTTAGTTGGGTGGGTGAAGACCCGACCCGTGGACACCCCTACAACACACCACACCAAGTTTACATTCAAGATTTTGAATGGAACGACGTTATAATGTCGGACGGAAGTATTCGGGGATTATGTCGGGGTCACGACGGAGTTACATTGAGTTTTTATTTTTGTATTCATAAAATTTTAAAATATATATTAATTTATATATACAATAAAAATATATATTATGCTACAAATTATAATATTTTTAATTTTTATCAAAAAATTAACTAGTTTAAACATAATCAGCCCAAATCGATCCAGAATCAACTCAAATTAATATAAAATCGATTTAAAACAATTAAAATACCACGACACTATAACCCTTCCCCAGTGTGATTTTTGACTACAATATGAAAGAAATTGAAGCTTTCTTTTATGTTTGTATCTACCTATTTGGCTATTTCACTTTAGAATGCACAATGTAATTTATGAATATATCCTTTTGTTCCCATTTTTTTACAAAGTAAATGATATCAGATTGAAGCCTAATTGAACCAGCTCAATTTATTTAGTTGATTTACTTGCAATTTAATTAGTGGTAGTTTAAGTATTATTTTGGTATTTTAAGATAGGTTGTCTCAAAATGATAGTTATGATTATTAAAAAAGAAAAAAATTAATTAAAATATAGAAGTATAAGGATTGTATAGTTAGGTGTATAAAAATGTATTTCCCCCTTCAATCAATACAAATTAATTTTGGACAAATAAACGTTTTTATAACACATCTTTTTATTATATTTTCAAACGCTTGCTTCATATATAACTGGTTTTAGGTGTCGAATTGACGACTTAAATCATACCAAATATGGTCGATGATCGATCTTATTCCCCGCTATGAAGGATGGGGTAGAGCCAGATTTCAAACTTGTCCATGGATAACATAAGAAAGGTGGCCGACGACAAATTGTTGGAATATTGTTAGCGGAAAAAGGCCCTGACGAAATCAACCTTAATTTTAGGTTAATTCTATATTGACACTTCCTTCAACCCCGTCATAAATTTTATAGTAACTATATCAACCTTAATTTGGATCCATTATTAACAATATTTGTATTTGTATATGCGTTTAGGTCCATTCATACGAATATTTGTATAAGTTATACAAGATTTTGCAGTGTGCAAATGAATCTTCTTTATATCGACATGTAACATTATTAGTAAGTAACACGGTATATATCATGATGTACATCAATATGCGACGACATTAGTAAGTAACACAGCATATACCGTGCTATTGCATCTTCTTTACTGCGATATACGACGCTATGTAGAGATAAAGCGACATATCGTGTAATGGAATCTTCTTCATTTCGGTAGGCGAACTTATTCATAGTGTCGTCGTTCCATGTCTCATATCATTGGGAACATTTTAATTTTAAATTTGATTTTTGACCAAATTTAAAAACCAAGTTCACACTTTAATCATTAAAAAGTTAATTATAAATAAGAAAATTAATAGTCATGTTTTAAAAATAAAAAAAATTCTAAATTCAAATTATTATAATAAAAATTAATATGGTTCTAGATCACTACAAACATTGCCACTCTAAGGAAATATCGTGGTAAAAGGAAGAATCCAATAACACCAAGTAACGTACTTGATTATGTCAGAGAACGTAAAGCGACTTAAAGATATTCACCCGAAATGAAACAGTAAAAGCAGAAGAAGAATAAAAAGGATAAGAAGCCACAAGAAGTAGAAGCACAAACCAAAAAAGGAAGAGATAGTCTGCATTTGGATCTTAAATTCTAATAAATGCATGTCGATACATGTTTCTTTACCTATCAATATCGTTGCCAACCGAAATAACGAAGCTTCAAATTGCAGAATATATGTCGCTTTAAGTATGAATGTCATCAAATATCAAAATAAAGAAGATTCAATTGCACACTGTAGAATCATGTATAAGTTACCCACGCTTTACATAGTGCAACCGCGCACAACTACCTCCTTTGTTGAATTTACATACATTAATTTTAGTATTATATTACAATATTTTTTTCTCATAAAATATATTCTTAGTAAAATGCAAAAATATTTTTAATAATTTAAATATAAAATTTATGAGAATAAGTTAATACATTTTTATGTATTTATTACATTCAAAATTTGTGAGGCTAATACTTTGCACACTTTGAATGTGAATAAAATTAGAGATATTAAAGATTATTAAAACGAGTCTCAGTTTTGTTCGGAAAATCTTAAATTCTAAGAAATGCATGTCGATACATTGAATCGCGTATACTAGATCACTAAATATTAAGTTGGATCTATTACTAACTGTATTTGTATATACATTTGGGTCCATTCATCCAAATGCGATATACAACATCTCTTATTTTATGTCAATGACACCAAAGAGGATATTAAATGAATGGAATTAGGATATTGATGGAGTAAAATGAAATAGAGCCACATTGAGGTTCCCTATAAAATAAGGCATTGAACGATGACACTCGGTTGTTCAGCGGTGCAATGAGTCCTGCATCACTGAACCAATGCGGTGCACTGGTGCACATTATGCTGCATTGGCGCACAACGTTTTCATATTGTATGCATTTTGATATTAAATTATAAGAAATGCACGTCGATACATGTTTCTTTACTTATCAATATCGTCGCCTACTGAAATAACGAAGCTTCAAATTGCAGGATATATGTTGCTTTAAATATGAATGTCGTCAAATATCAAAATAAAAAAGATTCAATTGCACACTGTAGAATCATGTATAACTTACCATTTGTAAGAAATCATTTCAGTCAAATAATGCAATTGAATCAGATTATATGTATTTGTTATTTTTCTCTGTAAAAAAATAACAATATTTAGGTAAAAGATCCTAATGTATACTTATTTTATTATGATTTTAACGATTTCAACAAAAAAATATCATTATT
The DNA here is from genome assembly GCA_036898005.1 of Geranium phaeum. Classification (NCBI taxonomy): domain Eukaryota; kingdom Viridiplantae; phylum Streptophyta; class Magnoliopsida; order Geraniales; family Geraniaceae; genus Geranium; species Geranium phaeum. Next base: position 3,279 of record JAYMTS010000340.1, read on the forward strand.
TTTAGAAATCATGTAGCCACGGGGTCATTTTTGTCATATGAATATTATTCATCATTATGGTCACATTTTGACCCCTTATGAACTATATTTGTATATGAAATTGGGTCTTTAGATTTGCGGCAAGAAGTTGTGCACCAGTGCACCACTTATTCGTCATATATCATCCTTAGTAACACGACATATACCGTGCTGTTGAATCTTCTTTACTACGATTTATTAGTCACCTAAAACTATTCTTTACATCGATAAGGACCATTAAAAATTTGAGGCTCAGTACAGTTTTCTACACATTTAAGTATTTAACCCAAGCTTCTTTATGTAAACTTGTTCGAATTCAAGCTTAACATATTTTCCTACTGCCAAGCAGCTCCTGGCTAATTAAGTTTCCATTTATTAAGCTTAACAAAGGGGATTGATTGAGTGTTTTTTTTACATTTTCTTTTTAGGAACATATAAAAGTAGAAGTGGCCATTTATTACCGTTGCATGAGCGAATCAATATACTGATGTAAAAGGTAAAGTAAATTTTTTTTTGAAGTGGAACAACTTTCACTCGGAGTAAATAATGAAAATGTCACTTCACAAAGTACAGTGTGTGACGTCTGTGTTGAATGAACGAGTTTGAAAAAAACTAGTTGAGTTGAAAAAAACTAGTTGAGTGGTAATGAAGTCGGTATTTTTGGAAAGTTATTTGTAAAAAAATTTCAAACGTGTTTGTTTCATTCGAACTTAAATAAAATTTAATGTAATTCAAATTTTTTAAGTAAAATACGAATCCTATCATTTTTATACTCGAGGTCCTCCCGTTCAGATATATTGTATGAAGACATGCATCTTAATACAATATTTATACAATTTAACCCGTTTTACTGGACAGTAAAGTTGTAACGCAAACTCAGCTGTTTAAACCGAGATTGAACATGCTAGAAATTAGAAAATAGATTCTAAGTTGTGTCGTGGCAGCGATGTTACTGACTTGAAAGCAAATATTTTTGATAAATCGCAGTAATAATCTAATCCGGTTGCTCCCGAAATTTTCACAACAACTCTTACAGAACGCTCACTCGAACGATAGAAGATAGAACCGACAACGAAAATCTCAGTATCGTAAATCAAAATATCTTAATGAAATACTGAATTTTATAAGAGCTCTAAAAATATTATATAAAATAACTTGAGAATATCAATCAAATATTTATAGGTAGAGAATGAAACTAATTTCACGTAAAAATAAGAAATTGAAATTAGCTTGTGGACCAACCAAATCACTCATCAACCTAAGCTGAAGATAACAAACCAGATGAAACTTTCTCAATTTATTTTTTTTAATAGCCCAAACCTAACAAGCATGTTAGTAGATATTGACTCCAAATATATTACAATCTTCTCCTGATACACTACACAAATTTGTGTTTTTATATGTGTGTGATTGTGAGGTTATATATTTAAATTTAAGATCACTTTTTCTGAAGTTTGGTGCTGAGATCATCATGCTTTGACATGATGACCAACAAGTAATAATTGTGGCATGTTGTGTAGGGAGTGACAAGTATTTTGAAATGTGTAGCTTAAATTTCTTAATTTCAAATTTGTATAATTTTATTCTACTTCATTAGAATTGACATGAAAATAGTATTTGAATTTCAACTAGGGTTTGATTATCTTCACAAACTATGTTCCTGCAAAAACACATCAGACACAAATGTGAGTTGGTTAAAATACAACATGTAAAAGAAGTGAATGCACTCACAAGTCTAAATAGAAGCATGTCTTTCATTTATTACCCTAAGTTTTAGATGAGTTATAGGCTATCAGAGTTTGGCTAGTTCTGCACTCCACTCTTGAAGAAAAAAGAGATTCTTCACTTTTTCAGGTTCAACTTTAAATTTATTTTATTTCATATTGTTTTGAGTTTAAAAGAACACTTGAAGAACATTAAGGAAACAATCGGTTCATTTCATAGTAGTAAGGTTTGTCAAAAATTTGTTAACCAAAATGATAACGAATTAATTAGAACATGGAATCAATCATAGGTGATTAATCTATGTAAATTGTTCACGATTCGATTTGAGTTGGTTCGGCTTAAGTTTTGAATTGAATTTGCCCGGGAATTCGAAAAAAACTCATGTACGATTTATCCCCCCCCTCCCCCCTTAAATTCGGATATATATGTAAAAAATGTACATCATAACAATAAAAACTAGCTAGCTGAGTGGTAAATGTGTAGTAATTTGTACAATAATTCTGTGTTTTTAATAATGTTTGGGCCTATACTTTTTTAATAGTTGTGGGCTTTTAAACCCATTTGGTCACCTCAATAAAACATCTTTTATAAATATAATTATTTTTACAAATCATTTTATTAGTTAAATTACTTTTTTGTTTTGTCTATTATAATTTTTTGATTAAGTTATTTATTAACTATTAAAACCTTGTAAATTGTCTAAACAAAGTTATGTTGAGATTAAATTTAAGAGTATGTAATTTGATAAACGAATCAAACTCAAGACTAATCTTTTAGAGTTTGTAAATTTTACAATCGACTAGCTTTGTATTTATATATAAATTAAAGTTAAATTTAAAGTCAATAAAAATAAATAATCAAGCTCGAATTATTTTTTGTTATATGCATTTCATAATTATTTATTATTTAATTATTTAATTATTAATTAATTTAATATTAAATTTTGCCCCCCCCCTTGAAAAATTTTCTGGATCCGCCACTGATCCCAATATTCAATTCATTAAAAGATATTCTGTTCCATAGCTACATTATCGGAGCGGCATAAAACAACCCTCTAGTTTAGGGTTTGGAGAACGAATCTAAACTATATAAATAAAGAGGAGACCAATTCTTACTTCTTCCAATGTGGCCGTCAGAAAATTTTTCAAGTCACCCTCCTTGATATTGCGGTGTCCGTCTTTGCTTGTTTTAGACAAAGCAACCACCCAACCTTTTATTAGTGGGAAAGTGGTGTCTCTGTGCGGTATTTTATATCTTAAATACTCTACCAAACGGGAAATCCGCATAAATGAAAAGACCTGCAAAAAAAGAAAAAAAAAACTAGCAGTACAATATATAAGGAGAAATAAATAAAGAAATTAAAGGGTCAAATCACTTACAATTAGTGCAAAACCGCAGTCAGATAAACAATTTGTTTTTTGGCTCAATGAAGAAAGCAATTGTGCATGGGCAGCTGCACCCCATGCATACTTCTTAATTTCATCTACATTTTCAATGAAATTTAGATACACCGCATTTACACAAGACCCTGAATTGTCCAGCAATAGTATTGTGCTGACCAAAATCAGAACGGTTGCCTTCACTCTCATGTCAAGAGCCTTATTTGACATTGCTATTTTTTCAAATAAATAAGTTTCAGCCCTTACTGGTTAGCAAACCATCATGAAATTCAAAATGTTCTATACATTTTTGTTCTCTCTCTTTTTTACTAAGTTTCTTTCCGACCAGAGGATATCCAGCAACTGGAAAACCTAGTATGTTTAAAACATCGAACAAACTAAAATATAATTCTATTTCTCCAGCAAGCTTAAAAGTGTTGGACTCTACCGAGTATATGTCTTTTAAAACCCAAAGTAAGACATCACTCTTATTTGTTGTAGCGCAGATACTCAAATAGTGTTTGAACCCGATCCCATTCAACTTTTCAGGCACATCAACGCCCACGTCCAAGTTGGAGAGCGACAGTAAGTGGGTACTATTAGCCATCTGAAAACAAGGTAGGCGACGATATTGATAGGTAAAGAAACATGGATCGACATGCATTTCTTAGAATTTAAGATCCAAATGCATACAATATGAAAATGTTGTGCGCCAATGCAGCATAATGTGCACCACATTGGTTCAGTGATGCAGGACTCATTGGCAATTTAGCATATTAACCAACAATTTCACAGGTTAACAATTTACCATATTAAGTTAGCAACAATTTAAACTAATAATACATAAACTTCATGCTGAAATTTTTTTACAGAAACATCAAACATAAACAACTTATTAAATAGCAACTTCATGATTGATTAAACAGCAACTTCATGAACAATTCATTAAACAACAATTTATCAAACAAATTCATCAAACCCAAATTCATCCTAATACTGCGTGTTCGTTTTTGCTTGTTTTAGACAAATCAGCTACCCAACCTTTAGATAAAGGGCAATTATTGTAAGTTCTAATTAATAATATAAATAATTATGTACTATTATTTGTTGTCACTTTGACGTGTAAAAGTGTGCTAATGTATAATTTTGAACAAAATGTTTTTAGTACGTAATTATGAAAACAAAAGAAGAATAAATATAAGCTGAATTTGAACTTGTCTATACTATTTTTTATCAAAACAATGGCTTTTACAAACCCTGAAGTCCTAACAACCCCCTGGCTTTTGTTCTAACTAACACATTTGTTATGTCACTTATAAATTATAACCTGGTTTGTCTAAACATTTTAATGAGTGAAGTTCTGTATTGTCTTCACAATGTTTGAGCATGCAAAATGTGTTGAGTGGTTATGCTAGTGTTTATCCAGGTCTCTATTGATTCTGCTAAAGATTAATCTTTCAGCACCACATTGTGGTGCTTGGGTTTTTGTTATCCTTATGTTTTTTCTCCATCTTGTATACCGTACCTAATTAAAAACTTATGCACAAGCTAGATGGTTTTATATGATGAAACTTGTAAAAAAGGAAAAAAATAACTAAATGCTAATTAAAACTAATTAAATATTAAGAAAAGTAACAACTCGTCACCTGAAAAGGATGCACCTAATAAGCACCTCCATCAAGTCTCTTTTACTTCATGAACATGTAAAACTCTAAAGATTAATATTTTCCAACATGAGCATGCAAAATGTGTTAGAGTGGTTATGTTATTGTTGATCTTAAATAAGTCTCTATTGTTCCTGGTAAAGATTAATCTTTTTCAGCACCACAGCTAAGCAAATTTTTTTTCTTGTTGGATGTTTTGGAGCTTTCAGAGTGTACTTAGCCTAAGCATCCCTTCTACGTGGGCGTATATTTCCACCCGGAGTTCACATCCCGGCCAATAAATCCCTCTCGATTTTCTTAGGTACGCAATTTTTTAATACGGTGAATTTGTTATTATCTCCAACAATATATAATACTCATTTACAATATCTTGTTTGATACTTAGGTCTCACGCACAGCAAAAGTGAGGGTCAAAAACTAGGGTTGGGTTTCAATTTTGATGATGTAGGGAATAGAGATCAGTGTCAAACATCTAATTCATGTAAGGGAAATCCACTAAACCAAGAACATGACAGCTTGTATAACCCACAAGTTTTGTCCACTAAAAGAAAACTAGCAATCAGCTTAATTTTTCTCCACCAAAAATCATAAAAGTTCTTCAAGCTTCTTTACTGAAGACTTGAAACTACTCTCTTTTTGGATAACAACTCTCTGTTCTTGCTCTCACAACTCACTTGTAATTGTGATTACAAGTACTTCTATTCATAGCGAAAGATATCTTATGAAATTTTCTAATTTCTTGTACAATTATAAAAAAAATAGAAAACTCCTACATCTTTTAATTTCTTAAAACTCTGTTTCTTTAGTGTTTGGTTGAATTTAAGATCCAAATGCATACAATATGAAAACTTTGTTTTAGACAAAGCAGCTACTTCACCATGTGTTAATGGAGTCATCATTATTCCGGTATGTAATTGTAAAAAGATGAAGATTCAAAAAAAATAAGAAGAAAGAGGAAAATAAATTATGTTATACCACTTTTGACGATGATGACCCAAAAGCTCATTTACTTAGGAGGAATCCAATTCTGGCATGATGACTCCTTTGACCAATGCTTTGATAAGAGTTCGAAAGAACTTTCCCTCCCTGAGTACACATGTTAGTGTTAGTGTACTTTTATATACAAATAATACGAATATATAAAAATAACACGATTTGGAATAAGAATCATACCTAAATCGAAGCGGAGAGATACTTAATAATTATTACTCTTTCTTTCCGTGTTTGTCCATAGCTTTTCATGTATATATAACCAACCGAGCTCTTATTCTCTCTTTTTTATCATCAAATCAAGATTGATTTTATCAATATCACGTTTGCGTGTGAACTTGCACTTGCACTTGCACATGCAAGTTTTTTTCTTTCATGTACTGATGACCTAAGGTGTGGTGATGTTGACTACTCTATACGTACATTGTTACAAAAATAAGAATCTTTTTGCTGCACATTTTTGACCCACCAAGCAATTAGTGAGGTTCGTTTTACATGTCAAGAGGTCACATTCAAAACCGATGAATTGATCGCACCAATATCACATTTTGGGTTTCACAGGCAAGTATTCATTTGTTGACGTTATTGATGGCCGGATTGATTAAAATTTAAATTAAACGGTGACTAAATAGTGTAGTTAATTCTAATATTGAGCTAATCAAATGTCATACTTGTAAGTTGTAACTAGTGATTTAAATTAATCAAATCATTCGAACTCAAATCAACTGGTTAAGTACTTGGATATGCCGGCATGATATAATCGCGAGCCGACTTAAATCAAACAATTATTTTAATTTGTTTTCTTAATAAAAGGCTTACATATTATCCGAGCAAGAGTCATCAGAAATTGATCGGACTAAAACTCCCAACAAGACCTAAACGGACAAGAGAGGCCAGAGCATGGGCTTACCGCTTAACAAAAGCAATCGAAAAATTACAATGACTTATAAGTGTTATGTTTACATATGAATTCACAGGCGTCGTAAAACTACAAAAATCACTCGAAACAATGTAAAGTAATTGAACTCCTCTCTATTTTCAACACATGAATAATTGCGATATCACATTTTATTTTTCCAGCTCAGTATATGTGAATATTTTAATTTGTAAAAGCATTTGTAGTGAAAATTAAATAAACTAAACAATATTGAGTCGAATTCAACTTTCATAATTTTTAACCAAAAATTCTTCAAACTAGTTCAAGCTCGAATTATATTTTGTTTCACGAGCCAAACGGACCATTAAAAATTAAGGCTCAATACAGATTTTTACACATCTAACTCAAACTTCATCGTATAACTTGTTCGAATTCAAGCTGTACATATTTTTCTTTAGCCAGGGCAACTCCTGAATAATTAAGTTTCCACTTACTCGATCCATTTACACCCTTAATCAATCGAAGTCTTCTTTGGTGGCTAATTTGGAGATTTCAATATTGCTAATCGGACAGTGAAAAATTGACTTTCTCGATGTATTTCTTTTCTGCCCTCTCGAGTGTGCATTGTGCTCCAGTTTATGTCAGTTTAATTTTTTTGCCGATCAAAAAAATGTGTCTAAGGTTCAACTTCAGGATCTCTGCTGCTTTTTTCACCTGTTTGTTGGCGAGATCGATCAAGGATTTAGGGTTTAGGTGAATTGTCAAGACAAAGGGGGTTGATTGAGTGGTTTTTTTACATTTTCATTTTAGGAACATATAAAAGTAGAAGTGGTCATTTATTACCGTTGCGTGAGCGAATCAACTTATGAACCAACGTTTAGATTTTCTCACCCTCCACTCCACTTTTTCACATAAAAATGGTAAAAGATAAAGTTAATTTTTTGCAGGCTTCATTATGATGAACACTTGACAAAGTATAGTGTGTGACATAATGTGACTTGACAAAACCCACGTTCAGAATAAAAACAGACCACACAACCAAATTTACAAATAAAATATGCATGAACATAAAACTATAGATCCAATAATGAGACTAGACACAATTCTTTTTTATATATAATGTTTGTGGGAGTGATGGTGACGTTGTTGTGGGAGAGAAAGCAAGAAAAAGTGATAGGTCTGTGGATAGGGATAGGGTTAGGGTTTTCAGAGAAAAAGGTTTTGAAGAGACAATTCAATGCGACCATTCAATGGAGCTGAGTTGTGTATAGAACACCAATGAATGACACACACTATTCAGTTTCAGTTCAGTGGGAACCAACCATTATTATGAAGGTTTAAATGTCGCACGGCAGTGTGATGGCGGATAAGAGTCTTCGGGGTCATGGCAGAGCCATGGCGGATTTTTATTTTTATATTTAACTAGGTGAAGCTCCGCGCGATGCGCGGTTGTATTTTAAAAATTGTATAAAGTATTTGAAATTAATAAATGTATTTTACAAATTGTATCAAGTAATTAGAATTATTTAGTACACAAATAATTCACATGA
>JAYMTS010000341.1:0-11478 GCA_036898005.1 Geranium phaeum
GAAATGGTGAAGAGGAGGCGTGGGTCCACAGTCACTCTCGTTCTACTCCTGGTTGTGTTTTTCATGCTTCTCCTGATGATTCTGGATCTGGGTATTGTCTATCTCCACATCCCCAGCGACGATTCTACCATTGTTTCTCTTAAGCGCAAGGTTTTTGAAAGGTACAGAATCAATTGAATCCGTTACTGTGTTTTTTGTTTTTGTAGTTCATGAATTGACTTGATTGTTTCAATTTCTCAGCGGAAGTGATTTGGGGGAGAGAGAGGAGAAATGGGTCGAGGTCCTGTCCTCTTCAGAGCCCAGGGCTTTCCTTTATCACAATTTCTTGGTTAGTTCTCTCCAATTCTCCATTGTTGTTTTTGTTCTGGTGATGGTGATATTGGGAAATTTAAACACATAATGATCTATTTTTTGTTCATGTTTATGAAGATATATGATGTTCCATGCTATTAGTCTTGAATGTTGAATCAATCTGCAAAAGGCTGTTGGTCAATTTATTTTGAATGTATGTATCTTGGCTGCAAATGGTTACTCTTTCACTGTGTGGGGTTTTCGCCTTTTTGTATAAAAACTATAAGTGTGAGTGACATTGCCAAGGTATGGATGGCATGGCGTCTTCAAGAAACAACTTTTCTTGCAACCCTTTTTGTTGTCTGTAACAGTTTAGCTAATAAAACTTAGTTAGGTTGTATAATGTATAGATATAAGTTTCTTGTCACTATAATCTATTGACTTGGGGTGTTGTGACGTTCCTACAGTCCAAGGAAGAATGTGAATACTTAATAGCTCTAGCTAAACCTCGTTTGCGAAAGTCAACTGTGGTTGATAGCGAAACTGGTCGAAGTAAAGATAGCAGGTTCTTTGTTTTCCCACCTTTTTTTCTTGTTGTGAAGCTTCACCATTTTGTTCAGTTGTCATATATATATTTTCCAAACTAGTTTGTTAAAAATGTATTAGTGATTCAAGTGTTAAATCATTTCTCTTGCCTGCAGGGTCCGTACAAGTACTGGAATGTTTCTGATGAGAGGACAGGATAAAGTTGTTGGGGCCATAGAGAAAAGGATAGCGGACTTCACATTTATTCCTATAGGTATGAGATCCTTGAGATGAGATGGTATAGGAAGAGTATGTGTGTGTGTATATCCACATTTGTCTAGTGTTCTTGATCTGCCTTGGGCTGATATAACTTCTATGCACTTGCAAAATTATCTATCATCTCAGCTTTAGATTATGGTTTGTGAGATATGAGATTATACCCGGTTAGGCTAACATTACAATCTTCAGAGAACGGAGAAAGTATTCAAATTCTCAACTATCAAATTGGACAAAAATACGAACCCCATTATGATTACTTCCTTGACGAGTTCAATGTCAAGAATGGAGGCCAACGGATAGCTACTGTTCTTATGTATTTGTAAGTCTCTTCGATTGTTATGTGATGCACCATGCACATTTACAAACTCACCTGTATGGTTTGATGGTGTTCACTAATTGCAAATTCGTTTCTTCATCTCTGGGTTCAGGTCGGATGTTGAAGAAGGGGGTGAGACAGTGTTTCCTAGTGCAAGGGGAAATATCAGTGACGTTCCTTGGTGGAACGAGTTGTCTGAATGTGGTAGAGAAGGTCTTGCTGTGAAACCAAAAATGGGTGATGCATTGCTATTTTGGAGCATGAACCCTGATGCCACAGTTGATCCATCAAGCTTGCACGGTTAGTATTCTAGAATCGATTTCTCATGCTGATTCATAGATTGATTGAAGGTATCAAGCATTTTAACATTATTGATGAAGGCAAATTATTTTCTGGTTTACACTAGGTAGCTGCCCTGTGATTAAAGGAAGCAAGTGGTCTGCTACGAAATGGATGAGAGTTCATGAGTATTAACTTTGAGACATTGTTTAGAGGTAATTTTGGCTAGTTGAAGTAGCTTCTTGTGAAGATCATCATCAGATAGTTTTAATCTTAAGTATTAACTATTGCATTTCATTAAGTGTGTCATAGTTGTAACTCTGTGGATGGATTCACTACTGTATCAGGAACTTACATGTATCTTTTTGTTGCTGCAGAAATTTTAGGTCAATAGAATTGCAGACAGACATGTTTCTCCTTCCACCTTTTGAGAAAATAATACTATTGGCTTTTGCCTGAGGTAGAGTTATAAGCAGACATGAAGGTGGATTGGCACTGACTGTGTTGCCGACCAATATTTGTATATAGAACAAATACTTCTACAAAATTACAAGATTCATGTTATGTTTCATTTAGTTACAATTTCTCTCAACTGAAAAATAAAAGAAAAAACTCATACTTCTAAAAGCTTATCATTGGTGTTACCTAATCTTCTTGGGTTTTCTTCTTTCCCTTCTTGGGGATGGGAACAAAAGTGGCTCTTAGTGGTGCTTCCCATTCAGGATCTTCATCCAAGTGAAATTGTGTGGGAGAGTACTAAAATTGACGAATGTGACCAGAATATGACTAGAGTCTTGTCTGAGCACAGTTCAGATTTCCTTCACCTGCAACCGATGTGGGATATAGGATCACTATTTGAAATGTCTTTTATCAGAGCAGCTATAGCACTATGACATGCTTTATAGACATGTGGCATGTTTAGTGAGTAATATACCTTCTCTTTTCCAGCTTTCCGAAGCTGGCTCAAAATCTTGCTGAAATCTTCAGGCGGTGGGCATGTGAAATGCACGTTTTCCCCTGTCTGTGGATGCTTGAACCTACAAAACGATGACAAAGGTTACTGCATATTGTATCATTCAGATGTTTATTGGGCATAAGAAAATAGCAAGGCAGCTTAATCTTCCTCCTTTACCCAAGAGCATAAGCATGGAGGCAAGGCCTTTCGAATCCAGAAACCAGCTGGGAAAGTCCAGCTCTATGACTTGGAGCAGCTTTAAGCTTAAGTAGTGACAATGCCAAACCCTTGGTCCCTCCATACACCTCATCGCCTAACAGTGGAATGCCAATGTATTTTGCATGTGCCCGGATCTGCATCAGGGAAACAACCAAGTATATGTACACTCCAAAAGCCAAAGTGAGGATAAAATATGATGTACTGAATTTTAACTTGCAATTCTAGTGTGTTTCGAAAACCATCTGGATAAGAGCTATATTGTACCTGATGAGTGCGCCCAGTTTCTAGTCTCCACTCTACTAATGCAGAACCACCCCCCGCAAGGACTTCAATTACTTTATACCTGAAAAAGTTAGGTCCGATTCTCAACATATGCATACCAGAAATTCATGATATCTGAAGGAGCTACACACTTGGTAATTTTTCAAAAAAAGAAAAGAAAAAAGAATGCAGTGCAAGAACAGCAACATAGTAACTCAGAGGTCCATGAATCACCTACTAGCAGCAAAACGACCACGTCCACTACTATTTGATCCAGCTATAGCAGCCATACGCATTCGATTATTTGGGTCACGACCGATTGGAATCTCAATGCGCCCAGTAGTTGGAGAGGGCACTCCTGATGTGAGACTGAAATAAACTCTCTGGATAGTGTGTAGCTTAAATTGCTCCGATAAATGGGCATGAGCATGTTCATCCTGTCATCAATATTTAATCCCAAATGAAGTGTGTACTCCGAAACTTAACCGATAGATAAGGAGGAAAGAGAGGAGGAAGTGGGAGAGATCACCTTTGCAACAACAAGCAGCCCACTAGTTCCTTTGTCCAACCTGTGCACGATCCCTGGCCTAACAGATCCCATAAGTGTGCTGGAACTCAACTCTCCATCACTACTTTGATCTGGATTAAAGGTACTTAACTCATCATATAAATCCTCCCCATCAGAGAATACCTCCTGCTTCACTGATGCAACCGCTGGAAGACTGCAATGGTGAAGAATGCCATTTACGAGCGTGCCTGTAGCATTACCTGGAGCTGGATGAACAACCTGGGCAACGCAACAACAATACATCATTGTTATTTCACATTTCAACTTCTGACACAATAAACCCGAAAATGCAATTGGGCCAGATCAAATCAAGCTTCTAAGACTTTTGTGAATCCGTTTCTTCATTAGTAGGCAACGACCAACAAACAAGAGAATACTACACCAAAAATAGATGCATGGCAATTGGAGTTCAATGGCACTGTGCACCGGTAAGGTCGGGAAGAGTAGTATACCATGTGAGCAGGTTTGTTCACAACGAGCACGTGGTCATCTTCATAAACAATATCCAGAGGTATGTCCTCTGGTTCAGCTCTCAAGGGTTGCAATTCCGAAATCGTGCAATTCACCATATCTCCAGCTTTCACATTGTGCGAAACCTGCTCACACATTACATCAATAATCCCATCAAAGCAAAGAAAATGTACAAAACATGACAATTACCAAAGCAACAATTTGAATTATTAAGGGAAAAGTTCCAAAATACACTACAATCTATTCACCAACACAAAGTTGGGTCAAACGATAAGGAGGTCACTTAACACATGTGTTGGAGAGATCCGGGCCTTACCCAGGAGCACCCAAGGAAAACCCACGTACACATTAGAGCCCACATTTGACCCAAAAGACTGATAGCAAGTCTAGGGTCCAATGTGTATATAAACTCTCCTTATACGCAACACTCTTCTGACGTGGGACTTTGAACTCCCATTTGGACATAACAATATGTGAGTTCCTGAGTTCGAGTCTCGGTGGTACATGCTAGTAGTGTATGATGTCTCCGATAAAAAAACACTCCAGTCTATTCACATTTGGCCCCAAAAATTCGATTTCCGTTCGAATTCATCCAGTTTCTATGCACAATTGGGAAAATTTGAAAAGTGCAACTAAAATGTAAAATTAGGGATAGAGAAGTTGACCTGTTGGACAACGTTGCCGTTGACGGTGACGAGGCCGGAGCGAATGGTGGATTGAACTCGAGCTCTGCTGATACCAGAGATGCGAGAGGTGATCCATGAATCGAGCCTGGTTCTGGCGGAGGCGACGTCGACGGTCTCCTCCACCTGAACTCCGGCGTAACCGGTTCGTGTTGTTGCGGCGGCGAGAGTGGCTTCGCTTGAGGCTCTCACCATGAATCTAGGGTTTCGAGGGAACAACAAGAGATTGGAGGCGTGGTGGTGGTGGAGAAGAAGAGGTCTCGTACGGTTTATTTTACAGTAAGGCCCAACGGCCAAAGCGGCGCCGAACATCATCGCCTTCTGTTATCTTCGTTATTTGGATACGATGTGCTCCTTTTAATTACCGTATTTTTTTATTATCTATTTATTATGAGACAGTGACAAAAATGTGGTGCATAATTTGCTATGTAAAATGGGGGGGGGGAGGGGTTACCGGTAATCCAAACCGGATCCCTCGGTTTCTAGATTTATAATCAACGTATAACAAATGTTTCTATTTCGCCTTTAGTTTTTTTGTTTTGTTCTTTGGTTTTACTTTGTTGGAACTGCTCAGTTTTTTATCTTCAATTTATGTTTGGTTTATGCCCCGAATCGAGTATGATTTATAGATAAAAGCATTAAATTCATATTATAAAAAACACTGATGAAATTTGAATGTTAAGATCAGTTATTAAAATGTAATTAGAATATAAAGTTTACAAATGAAAATATGAACAACATATTATGCGATCTGATTTGGTTTTAAATCTATTAACATAATTTTTTATACTGTTTTAAATCAGAACTGGATAGAATTAACCAATTATCTAAAAGTCAGAACCAAAACTGACCAATATCCCATAGTTCTCAATATTTTTGGTTAGGGTTCATCTCGGATCTAGGTGCCATCTATTTTTTCATTACAATCTTTAATCTCTTATCAATCCATAAAGCTGCAATGTGAGTCACTTCAAAGAGTGATTTTTTTTATTAATGCCAGGAAACATATACCAGTAATTAATTTACACAGCATGAAGGACTGATTGGGAACAACCAAGATTCAGTCACACTTCATGTTCTTGTTTCTTGCTTTTACAAGTAGAAGCAAATTATTTATTAACCCTTCTTCTCTGAGCTTGGCAATTGCATCACCAGCAATCTGACTATCTCTGGTTCCCCTCATGTTCATGTGTCCCCCTCCTCATCATCGCCGCAAACTCCTCATAGTTAATTTTCCCATCCTGCATCACACAATGTTCATGGAATGAGTTAATTAGTACATAACAAGACTGGTTACATGAAATCTGTAAGACATACAATGAACATTGATTTCAGAATGAAGTAGTACCTTATCAGTATCCACGTCGTCTAAGATTTCATCTATCGTGGCTTCGTCCCCCATTCCATACTCGGTCATTGCCTGCCTAAGTTCATCTCTCGTGATAAACCTGGCCAAGACGAAACAAAAATCGAGTAAACAATGCAGAACACATTTGGTTTTGGATTTTTTAAGGTTTGAGCAGTGACTAACCCGCTTCCATCCTTATCAAAGTACTGGAAGGCCTTGTACAAGTTTTCTTCCCTCTCTAGTTTGTGCCTGTGCATTGTAGCTGTAACGAACTCGATGTAATCAATAGTCCCGCTCTGGTCAACATCAGCCTGCAAAAAGGATTTATACTAATCAACTCCATTTCTCATGTTACTATCACAAAGCACGGTTTAGCTTCACTCCAAGCAGTTAGTGGACTAATTAGGAGGAGGATGAGATAGTTGTTTTAGTTCTTACGGCGTCCATAAGCTGCTTTATTTCTCCTTCAGTGAGCTTAGATCCCAGCCTGGTCAGTCCTGATTTAAGTTCATCGTATGTGATTGTGCCGCTTCCATCTGTGTCCATGTTGTTGAACATTTGCTTCAAGCCCTTGATTTCTTCTTCTGAAAGGCTTTCTGCTATGACCTTCAAGCAACCAGAACTTCAGATATTAGGACAAATGTCAGGTTAAATAGTTAAACGGCATAGTTTCCATTAATCGTTTGAGGAGTAAATGGAATATGTAATAAGGGGGCCTTCCAGTACAAACCAGAAACATGTGTCCAAACTGTAGAAGGTGTAGTGCAACATTGTAGAAGGTTTGCACTGCACCTTCTACAATGCATTGCTGCACTACACCTTCTACAGTTCGGTCATTCGAACACTTGTTTCTGATTTGTAGCTGATTTCTTTCCTATGTAATAGTTGATAGTTCATCCGCCATATATACATATAGAATATTTTCTGAAACGGGACAAGTGAAAAGGAACTTGAATCATACCATTAGGGCAAGTTTCTTCATTTTATTCATTGCTCTGAACTGCTTCATCCTGATCAGGACAGCACTGTCAATGGGCTTATCAGATAGTTCACCATCCACCTTGAGCCACGGGTGTTCTGATTCAAATATTACACTGTTCAGTTATAATGAACGATTTGCTACTGTTATTTAAAACAATGCTATACCAAAAATTTGCTTGCATTATATATTGTTCCACAGCACATCTGCAAACCAATTGAGGTACACTGACTATGATCTGCTTACCAAGGGCGTCCGCAGCAGTAATGCGTTTTTTCGGTTCCTTGGTTAACATTTTCCTGATAAGATCCTTTGCAGCATCAGATATGGAAGGCCATGGTGAGCTTTCTAAGTCCAGATGACCAACCAAAATTGCATCAAATATGCCTTTCTCAGTCTCTAGAATAAATGCAACCATTTACAAATTAAGAGTTGTGAAGTAAGGGTAAATTTAAGTCAATAATTGAAGTGAATTCTCTTACCTGCCCAAAATGGAGGAACGCCGCTTAGAAGAATGTACAAAATGACTCCAGCACTCCAAACATCTATCTCTTTTCCATAGTTGCGCCGCAATACCTCTGGAGCTACATAGTAAGCACTGCCTACAATGTCCTTGTACACTTTCCCTGGAAAATGATTTTTAGTCTTTAATCATTACATCGAGGGAATAAGAAGATTAACAATATACTGGATAAAATGATTTTCATATTTTGTAATTATCAAGACTGAGATTATAAGGTGAAGGCGTGCCAACTAAAAACTCATGGCTGATCCCTCACACTATAGTACTTGTCGGGACTAAAGTTTCAGAAGACAGAAACAAGGATCACAATAATCTATATGATGGAGCTATCAGATTCAGAGCTGTTAATGGTTTCAATTTTTAGCACGTTCGGTTTAATCCTATAAATATCATATCATCATTCCCACCAACAATCAAACAAAAGCTTGGTTGTTATGCTCAATATTAACAAGAGGAATATAAGTTCAGATAACAGCAACAAAATGTTGGAACATCTCGGTCCCATTTTTAGCACTTCCTCGCCTCAATCCACTATAATTTGCCTCTCACTTTCAAGTGCATGATAAACTGGGGCCTAGCCTAATCATAAAGTGTGAAAACTGCAATGTGTTTCACTAATTGTCTTCTTCAAGTCAAGCATTGACTTGGTTGACATGTCCCTTTCTTCTTGACCCATGATGGCATATGGAGAAATTTATATATTTCCCCCAGATATGATGTTCAAAAGTATAATTGCACCAATAATTCATGTACTGCGTTCCCATCATTTCCTACCAACTTCCAGGTTAAGCAATTTCTTAAGAAGAAGCCACAGAGGTTTCAAACTAGACTCAACTTACAGCTTCAGCAACCCATCTAAACCAAGCCAAGTATAAGTAAATATCTAAACAAACAGCACAAAACTCCAAACTAAACATGCATACCAAATCAGTAAACTGCACAATGCAAGAAACCAAACAATCAGCAAATCAAAGTAACGATGATCATCAATCAAAATCATCGCAACGAGGTCATAATGACATAATTCAAAACAACCCCACAAGCCACAAATCAAGTTAAGTATGAGTAAATATCTAAACAAACACCACAAAATTCCAAACTAAGCATGCATATGGCATACCAAACCAGTAAATTGCACAATGTAAGGAACTCAAACAATCAACAAATCAAAGTAACGAAAATGTGAGCAATATTTTGAAACAAAACCCAGGAGCCAGAAACCTTCCTCGATGAAGACAGACAAGCCAAAATCGGTAGCCTTAATGGGGGAAGCAGCATCCTTGGTAGCCAAGAGAAAGTTCTCAGGCTTCAAGTCCCTGTGCATGACCCCCATGAAGTGACACACATGAACCACATTCACAATCTGCCTGCAAATGGAGGAGGCCTCGCGCTCCGAATACGACCCCTTAGCTATGATCCGATCGAAGAGCTCCCCGCCCGAGCACAGCTCCATGACCAAATGCAGGTTCTGCTTGTCCTCATAAGCTCCCTCGAACTCCACAATGTTGGGCTGCCCGGTGAGGTGCTGGAGCATCAGAATCTCCCTCCTCACGTCCTCAATGTCCTTATCCGTCACCAGCTTCCTCCTCGAGATTGACTTGCAAGCGTACCTTGTTGGGATGGGATGAATCACAAATTTTCTTCAAACTGCTCATTTCATTTTCTTCTACAAAAATTATATATTGTTTTCAACATACCTCAGCCCAGTGGTCTTTCGAGTGCACAGGTAGGTGACACCAAACTGGCCCCGACCCAGCTCCTTGTCGAGGTCGTAGATTGAGGTTATGTCAACATAGGGCCTCCCCAAAATGGGTCCAATCTGGGAGCTCGGTGTGGGTTTGGGAGTGAATGTCGAGTAAGGGGTTGGAGCAGGTGGGTGTGATTGTTTCTGGGTATTGTTGTTTCTGGGTTTCTGGGAATGGTGGACAGGGGATGAATCTGAGGAGGAGGAGATTGGGATTTCGTGGGATTTGGAGAATATGGAGAAGCAGAGACCCATTTTTGGAGAATGAGAGATGGGTTTAGGTGGGAATGGTACGTGTTATGTTATGTAATCATTTTGAGGACATGTTTGTGGCTTTATTGGGTACCTTGCTTTTCCTATGGGAAGGTGTTGGGTATAATATGATATAGTTGTGTTGTGCTCTGTAATGTATATATGTTCTCTTCTTCGTTCACACTTTTTCTCTGCAACACGCTTTCGCTTTTCCGAATAAGAGACGACCGAGTTCTCTTCTCTTTTGCATTTGCTTGCCGTTTTCACGTGACCGTTTTGTTCTATTTTTCTTGTACAAGTCTTTTCCTATTCAAATTCCCATGTAGATGTAGATGTAGCCTTAGCCCATATCATTTTCGTAAAATTGGTATATTACGGACATGGCCTTGTTAATTGTTACGTAGGAAAAGTAGTTGGGAATTTTAACTTTTTTGAAAATAAAAATGACTAACAACTTATTGTTTTTTTGGCAAAGTATGTATTCTTGTATGTAAATGACGAAATGATGGTCGTGTATTTGAGCTCCCCTATTTCTCTCTTCTGCAATTGTCGGTTGTTTTGATTCTCTTTTTTTATCATCGTGTCCTGTTATTAAACCACGGGGTAACAATATTCAGTCAAAGAACAAAAAATCGACAAACTCAAGTTAGAGTTTTTTTTAATCTTTTGTACTCCAATGACATTTTACGTCATTTTCAGACAAAATTACACATTTTGTAAAAATTTGGTAAATTCAAAACTATTTATTACAACAAAGAAGTTTCACTACCACTCTTTGTAAAAATTGAGAAGTTCACACCTACTTTTTACGATCTCACTGTGTATTAATTAAGGTATGTGTAAAAGTCGAGATTTTTCAACTCCCACTAGCTTGATTAATTCAAATTCGTTATAATCTAGTTTAAGAAAAAATAAAAATTGAAGATTAAAAACTGGCTCTTTTAATAAATGAGCCGAGTTCAAATCTAAGCCTGCAAAAATATAGACTCACAATCAACTAAATTAATATAGGTTGGGTATCTTAATTTCATATATTTAAAATATTTTTAGTAAAAAATAACGAGTTAGTTCAAATTTGTGATTGTTTGTTTTTTAACCAAACTCTAGCTTAATTATAAAATTCGCTCAAGCACAAATCAAGGTCTAGTCCAACAACAAAAAATTGGTTTAAACCGAAGCCTAAAATATTGAAGCTCATTTTTACTTGTTTGCATCTATAACAATAACGGATAACCAATGAGTATTATCTATTTCCTACAACAAATTATGCATGAATTCGTTCACACTAAATTTTAAAGATTGGAGACTTTAAATGCAAAGTAGTTGAATGTTAAGCTAATAAGCTTCAAACACAACACAGGGATAGAGTACAGGCTAGACTAGCAGTGGAAAATAAGACAACTCTTATATTATATTAGCTTACAAGCTACTCTATAAGTGCACTTAGCTGTGAAAAATATACCAAACTAAGAAATTGGGTAACCCTTATTATACAGATTCTTCAAATACTAGAAGACTGAAAACCAATCTTAAATTATAAACCAGGGAAATGTCACTTGTACTTGGCACATTTTTCACTTAGCATCCCTAAAAGATGAAAATGGTTTCAGGAGTCCTTGAAGTTACCAAAATTTTTACTTAGTCCCATTTTATTAAAATTTCTGCTAACTTATTTTCTAAATAACGAAAATGCCCTTTTATTTATAAATTTTAAAATTATTTTAAAAATAATTTACAAACTTTTTTTCAAAATAAAACTTTTATACTATAAATAATAAAAACCTA
>JAYMTS010000342.1:0-11478 GCA_036898005.1 Geranium phaeum
TAGTTTATATATTTGTATATTATATATAATATTTTATTACAAAACGTGTTTTGCCGCGATCTTAACGCGATCATTCCGAGATCTCTCCGAGTTTGCTAAATCTTCTTTTTTTTGTTGGCCGATATATCACTGCGACCCGAGATCCATAACACTGATTGTAGTTACTCTATTTGTAATAAAAATGGAAAAGATAATTAAGTATATTTAAATGAAAGTTATTAGAGGTGGGAAAAATAGAACTGGAATCGGTTCCGAACCGAGATCAAAGTCCAACTGAAACTCAAAATCAAGAGTTGTGAGTATGGGATTGATTTCAGTTCTAATTTTGAGAGAATTGATTCAATTCGTTATGATTATGGTTATGGTTATAGTAGTATAAGAACTAAAGTTAATCGATTTTTCTGAACAATTTTCGGTCATATGCTAATATAACCACATAGTCATTCCATTTTACTCAACCATATGCAATGTTTTAGATCATTTATTTCTCACATTTAGTTAATTGATTTTTTCTTTCATATGATTGTGTGCATTAGAGACGTAAGAATTCATAACTCATAAGTTAAGATAAGCTAATTTTCAATTCAGACTCGTTCTTAGCCTTGTCTTTAACTATTCGTTTCAGTCTTCACACTTATGCTATTCGGTGTTCTCTTCATCGATGTATAATGCATTGCCGCCAAGTAAGCTCAAAAATCAAAATAAAAAAATCAATTAATCCTAACGAAACAAAACCACACATTTTGATTCACATATATATGTTAAGGACCAATCACCAATGAGTTCATATCGGGTTTGGTTCAACTCCGGATCAAAACCATGCTCATCACTAAAAATAATAATCAAGCATTTTCATATGCAACTTTCTCAATAACAAATGATAAAACAATCAATTTTCCAAACAAAAAAACATTATCATCTGAAAAAAACATTAAATCCAAGATTTGTACTATTTTTGATGTCATGGAAGATTTTTATAAGCACATGGTCCATGTGATTATGAAATGACACACTTTATAAAGCAACACTAAAATTGACCTGTCTCATACCAACTATTTATCATTACTCGATTCTCGAATCGATTCCAAAAAAAATAAAATCGAGCAATCCCCAGAAAAATGGACCACTACATGATCGTCCCTCTCCGGCCACCGATTTTTTCTCCGATTAGCCGGAGACCCAATTCTCCGATCAAGCCCATTTCTCGCCGGACCGTCAGGGCCCAGCAAAAGCCGGTTCGGATAGATGGAGTGAGCGATGAGCTGAACTCGGTAGCTTCTCGGAACCTCGATTTTGCTTACACTCGGAGACTGGTTCGATCGGCTTTTGCGGAGGAGCAGGAGCGGCTCGATCACTGCTTGTTCAAGGTTGCTACTTTGATTTGGTTTTTTGTTTTGATGGGTTGATTTGGTTTCTGGGTCTGATCGGTTTGGTGGGTTTTTTGTTTTGATGGGTTGATTTGGTTTCTGGGTCTGATCGATTTTGGTGGATTTGGTGTTGTAGATGGCTCCTGCTGGGATCAGGACTGAGGAGGTAAAGTGGTGCTGTTCCTGGAACTGTAAGAAATGTTTGTTTCAGATTCTGGAAATTTATGGTGTTTTGGTGGTTTTTGTTTGGAAGCTCAGAAAATTTGAGGAAAAGGGTGTTTCCCAAATCTTACTAAGAAGTTCCAGTTTTTTCAAATTCTGCAAATTTATGATAGTTTGGTAGTTTTTTTTTGGAAGCAGTGGAAAATGAGAGGAAAAGGGTGTGTTCCAAATTTTAATAAGAATGGGAGTTTTTTGTTTGTTTTGCTTATTGGTTGATTTCAGAACTTGAATATTGTATGTTGATTCACTAGAAATGTTTATTTCAGATTCTGAGAGTATATGCTATTTTACTAGTTTTTGTTAGGTAGCTGAGAAAAAGTGAGGAAAAGGGTGTTCTCCAAATCTTACCAAGAAATGAGGGATTTTGTATTTTCCTTGCTTATTGGGTTGTATGTTGATTCACTAGAAATATTCATTTCAAATTTGGAAAATATGCTGTGTTACTAGATTTTGTTTTGGAGCCGAGAAATGTGAGGAAAAGGGTGTTCTCCAAATCTTACTAAGAAATGAGAAATTTGTATTTTATTTGCTTATTGGTTGATGCGAGACATTGACCATAGGGTGTTGATTCACCAGTGGTATGAGAGGAACTCAAAGGGATTGAACATATTTTGCAAGAGTTGGTTGCCAAAATCCGGCGTCGAAATGAAAGGAGTTTTGTTTTTCTGCCATGGCTATGGCGATACCTGCACTTTCTTTTTCGAAGGTATGTCTTCCATGTCTCTTGCTCGAGAAATTTTCCACGAGTCAAATTAGAGGCTTATGTGTGAGTTTTCGGTGTTTCAGGCATTGCCAAGCAAATCGCCGCATCTGGTTATGGTGTGTTTGCAGTTGACCATCCTGGTTTCGGCCTTTCCGATGGGTTGCACGGTTATATCCCAAGATTCGACGATTTAGTTGATAACGTTATTGAAAATTACACAAAAATACAAGGTTTTTATCGTTTCGAGTATATTGCATCTCTCTTCCTTTTCCAGTGATAGTTTATTTGGTTGATCTCTTTATTGTGAATTGCAGCAAGACCCGAACTGAAAGGATTACCCTTCTTTTTATTGGGGCAGTCCATGGGAGGGGCGGTTGCTATAAAAACCCATCTAAAGGCACCACATCTATGGGATGGAGTAGTCCTTGTAGCCCCGATGTGTAAAGTAAGTCCGCCCAATGCTTCCGTTCGCTAATTTGATTTATCATTATCGGATTATTTTCCTCAAGCTGTCCACGCGTAAAATTTTATGTTCATTGATCAAAATGGTTTTGATTAGGTTGACATTTTTGTTTGTTCTTTGAAACATATACTTATGCTAGAATTTTTGTGGCTCATTGATTAGGCATTGAAAAATCGCTTTCATAACTGTCGACCTTGTTGGTTAGTAAATTAGGGGTAGTATTTGATTTCCAATCCAATGTTAAATGGTTTAAAGACTTGGCTGCCATCTCTTGTCTTGTTACCGATTAGAATTCAGCTTATCGATCTCATATGAGTCATGGCTCGACGTAGATGATGCCTATTTTTATCATGATTTATAGAACTTTGCATCTCAAGGTTGTGATTGAATCAAATTTTCACTTTCATTATGTTCAAGCCTCTCTTTCAGTTGAATTGAAGACGAAATCTACTGTATGATATAGAAGGAAAATGATAAATGTGATAGATTTGTTTATATTAATTCTCTAGAGCTTTCTATAATGTTTTTGATCTCCAACTAGAAATAAATCGATTCATTTAGTCTTTTATTTGTAAATTTCTCTCTAAACAATAGCAAGATGATCGAACAATGCCATCTTTAAGAAAGAAACTAGCCGTTAATTCCATATTTGTAATTCGAATGATGTTACATTTTCATATCTCGCTTGAATATAGGTTTCTGAGTGTATGCAACACATTGAGCGTTTTGACTCTACCACATGATTATCTGAATTTGTGTATTATCGGCGTTTTTGCCTATGAAAACTTGCTGACCTCGAGTTATTGCCAAGATCGCAGAGGATGTGACGCCGCCACCAGCAGCTGTGAAGCTACTGACCCTCGTATCCAAAATCCTCCCGAGAGCCAAGATCGTGCCACAGACGGATCTGGCTGAGCTCGCCTTTCGCGATCTAACAAAAAGAAAACTGGTATCACTCACTTTTCTTATGTGATTTTCAACCATAAACTGCAGTTTCCTAAATTCTTACTCATTTCTTGGTTAAGGCTGTGTACAATGTGATCTGCTACAATGACACAATAAGAGTGAGAACTGCTACTGAACTCTTGAATGCCACAATCTACATAGAGAAGAATGTGGCAAAGGTCAGTTTCTTCGTGGTTGTGTATTATTCGGTTTTTGCAATCAGTAGCTGTGAACTTGCAAAAAGTAGACTTTAACTCATCATTTTCTTGCAAAACGCAATTTTCATTAAAATTCCCGTGGAATTAAAATTCATTTTTTCCCAGCTCGAGCTTGTCGATGTTCTTATCCCCATGCTGACCATCCGGAAAAAAATCCCATAAAAATATTTCCACATAATGCTCTTGATTTATTTATTTTGTGTTATCGAGGTGCAAGTCGGGGATGGTCGGTCGGGAAGAAAAAAGTAGGAGAGCTCGAGTTGAAAAAATGAATTTGATTTTAATTTTTTTTAATTACAGAGATATTTATATTTTCGCCATTTTTAGAAATTGCATGTAGTTTTCAAAAATTTAAAAGGCAAGTTCACCGTTACATCTAGTATTATGAAAAACGCTAGTCGGGTGGAGAGGGCCTTCTAGAGATTAATCAGATTAAACGGTCAACTGCAGGTTGGTTCTCCGTTGCTGATACTTCATGGAGCAGCCGATAAGGTTACGGATCCGCAGGTGAGCAAGTTCCTATACGAGAAGGCGTCAAGCAGGGACAAGACGCTGAAGCTCTACGACGGAGGGTACCATTGCATTCTCGAGGGAGAGCCCGACGACCGGATCTTCGAGGTTCTCGGAGACATTGTCTCGTGGCTCGATCGTCATTGCTCTAAAGTGTAGATTTTTTTAGATTACATTGGTGAATGGTGATTGTTTATGTAATGTCACATTTTGATGCTTGAGCTATGTTGTAATAATTGAGCTCATTTGGAGAATTTGACAATGTACTAATGTACCATTTAGGGCAAATTATAATAAAAATATATATTTAACTATTCACGTTTCTGAAAATAAACCTTGTTAATCACTACTTGTTAGTTTTAACTGTTTTTTAAGAAAACTCGGATTCATGAAGCTAAGCGATCAACATCGTAACGGACAACTGACAAAAGCTCATGCGGAATATACACTCCACCTAAGCAGACTTCAATTTCTAGTGATAAACGAAATAGAAATTCAATTTTCATCAAAATGACCAATCCATCATTATTCATTGTAAATAAAAGAAATTAGAGGTTTATGACGGTGAGAATGACATCGAGGTGAGTTCGAGTCGGATTTTCTCCACTTCAACCCCTTCCCTAAATATGCATGACCGCAATTTATTCTATTAATTTATGATTAATTCTCGATAATTTTTTTTATTAATTTTGCTAGAAATTTTTATTAATTAATCATAACTTAATTCCCAATTAGTATTCTGAATAATTGCCAAAAAGCTATATTAATTCGAGTAGTGCTTAACGTTTTTCTTATAACAATGGTGTTTTGCAATTTCCCTTTCATTTAGTTACATTGAGAAACAAGCTAACACCACTATAAGTTAGCCAGTGGTTTATGGACTAAATAAAAAAAATTGCAGTTTGAATTTCAACGTAGTACTCGGAGATGTCCTGCTTAACGGTAATTGTCAGTTGTGCTACTGTTTGTGATGTTAGTTGTTACGTTTGTATTAGTGTTTGGTTTGTTTGTAGGGTTGATCGAGGAGGTTTGTAATGCATTATGCAGCTAAATTACGGAGTTTCTCTAACCAATAAATGTAGAGATCGTAGCTTTGCAATATGATAATGTGTTTCGATATGTAAGTTGTGTACTTTCGAACTATAAGTTGGGAGAGTGAATAATAACAACTAAACGACATGTCGTATCAGGCCACCCCTTATCTATATCCGTTAAAATTCCATATCCTCTTCGCTTCTTCTCCAATCTTCTTCTTCACCATAGCCATGGCAGCTCTTGTCTCTCTATCTTCTGCAACTCCTCTCACCAGAGCTCCAAAAGCTCTACACTTCCTCTCAACCCATTTCACGGTTCTCACTCAATCTCCCTCCAAACCCATTTCCTTATTCTCCATTTCAATCACAACCCACAATCTCTTCTCTCTCGTTTTTGCAGGAAAGCGCGAATTTTTCGAGCAAGTTCCTGTCTTTGAAGCTCCAGAGGCAAACTAAGAGATCGATGTTGGTGGTTGTTGCTGCTAGAGGGTCTAGGTCGAGGCCTAAGCCTCCTGTGGTGCCCGAGGGGAGGCTCAGGCTGAACAATTTGGGGCCTCAGCCTGGCTCGAGGAAGAAGCAGAAGAGGAAGGGTAGAGGTATTGCGGCTGGACAAGGGAACAGTTGTGGGTTTGGGATGAGGGGTCAGAAATCGAGGTCTGGTCCTGGGATCATGAGAGGGTTTGAGGGGGGTCAGATGCCATTGTACAGGAGGATCCCCAAGTTGAAGGGTATTGCTGGAGGTAATGGGTTGGATTGTTGCTGATTTGTTGTTCTTGTTTTGAGCTCTGAATTGGGTTGATGGGTTTTGGAGTGTTGAAAATGGTTGATGGGTTACTTAGGTGATATGATTGAAGGGTATTGCAGGAGGTAATGGGTTGGATGGTTATGGATGTGTTGTTCTAATTTTGAGTTCTGAATTGGGTTGGTGGGTTTTTGTGGTGGGGTTTTGGAGGGTTTGGGGATGTGTGTGGTTTGGTCTGGTTTTGTGTGTTGTGGAGTTTAGGTTTGGTGTTGATGGCTTGGAGTTTTGAAATTGGTTGATGGGTTACTTTGGCGGTATGATTTGATTGTGCTTGCTGTAGGGTGTTCAATGATGTGTGTGGTTTGGTCTGGTTTCGTGGAGTCTAATGGATGCATGGTTCTATCTGAGCTGATTTGGTTGTGCTTCTATTGTGTTTTGTTGATGTCTTGGAATTTTGAAATTGGTTGATGGGTTACTTGGGTGATATGATTTTGGTGTGTTTAGCATTGTGTGGTTTGGATTGTAGTTTACATGTAGTGGTGTTTCTTTTGCATAGGGTAACGACTCTAGTGTGTGCTAAAAGGCTGTGACTTTAGTCATGTTGTAGGTTTGTGTTGTATTGATTCTTGTTTTGAATTGTGCTAATGGGTTGGCTACTTTGGTGGTATGCTTTTAGAGTGTTCAATGTTGTGTGTGGCTTGGTTTGGTCTGGTTTTGTGTTTTGTGAAGTCTAATTTTGTTGACCAGATGCCACTATACCGGTGACTCCCCAAATTGAAGGGTTATGGATGTGTTGGTTCTTGTTTTGAAATTCAGGATAGTGTTGATGGGTTTTGGAGTGTTTGGTTATGCGTGTGGTTTGGTGTGGTTTTGTGTGTTGTGGAGTCTGATTTTGGTGTTGAATTCTTGGAATTTTGAATTTGGTTAATGGGTTACTTAGGTGATATGGATTTAGTGTATTTAACATTGAAGTTACACGACTTCGATATAACTTCAATTGAAGGTATTGCAGGAGGTAATGGATGGATGGTTCTGTATGTATTGATTCGTGTATTGAATTGTGTTAATGGGTTGGTGGGTTTGGTGGTGTGCTTGTGGAGTGTTCGGTGTTGTGTGTGTTGTGAAGTCTAATTTTGTTGTTAATGTGTATAAGACTTTTGAACTGGGTTAATGGGTTACTTAGGTGATATGGTTTTAGTGTATTTATTATTGCGCGGATTGTTGATTACATATAGAGCCTGGTGTTTCTTTTGCACATAGCGGATCCAGTGTGTGCCAAAAGGTTGTGACTTTAGAGTCATATTATAGGTTTCTGTTGTATTGATTCTTGTTTTGAATTGTGTTAATGGGTTGGTTACTTTGATGGTGTGCTTGCAGAGTGTTCAATGTTATGTTATGTGTGGTTTGGTCTAGTTTTGTGAAGTCTAATTTTGTTGTTAATGTCTTCGACTTTTGAAATCTGTTCATGGGTTAGTTAGAGGATATGATTTGACTGTGTTTAACATTGTG
Organism: Geranium phaeum; assembly: GCA_036898005.1. Classification (NCBI taxonomy): domain Eukaryota; kingdom Viridiplantae; phylum Streptophyta; class Magnoliopsida; order Geraniales; family Geraniaceae; genus Geranium; species Geranium phaeum. The sequence goes on from JAYMTS010000342.1 coordinate 7,714, forward strand.
TGCTTGGGATTGTTTGTTGTTAACGTGTACATTCTGATGTCTCTGTTTGGGTCGATTGCTTTGGTGGTATGCTTGTAGAGTGTTACAACACGACCGAATCGCACACATTGTTGGTGTTTTGTGAAGTCTAATTTTGGCGTTGATGTCTTAGACTTATGAAAATGGTTAATGGGTTACTTAGGTTATATGATTTGATTGTGCTTGCGGAGTGTTCAACAATGTGTGTGGTTTAGTCTGGTTTTGTGTTTTTGTGAAGCCTAACTTTGGTCACCGTCCGTTGTTAGACTTTTGAAATCGGTTAATAGGTTAATTAGGCGATCAATTTTGATTGTGTTTTAACATTGTGTGGTTTAGATTGTTGTTTACACGTAGAGTCTGATGCTTCTGCACTAAAAGTCTGACTTTAGTAGTCGACTAGTCATATAATAGCCAATTCAACACTATAATTTCAGCTCTACTGTCGTTTGATAATACTCGAAAGAACAAACATAGGAGCGAGATGGTTTTGAAATGAGGGTGTAATTTAGTATTGTCGTTTCCTATTTTTGTTGAGTTTAGAATCATCCCGAGCCTTGTAACAAAAGTGAACGGTTTGTCAGGTCATGATATTGTATTTGTTATTTTAATATGGCATATAAGTTTCTTAGTTCCGTGCCTTTCCAAAAAAAAAATCAACGTATATTGCAATTATTTTACTTTTACCAACATTTTGATACTTGTTTCTCGCAAGGTATGCGCTCGGGTTTACCCAAGTACCTTCCCATCAACTTAAAGATGATAGAAGCTGCGGGATACAAAGAGGGAGAGGAGGTTTCTCTCGAGTCACTGACGGAAAAGCGTTTGATCAACCCGTCCGGAAGAGAAAGAAAACTTCCCCTAAAGGTACGCGCATATTTATATATATCCAATATGAAATTAATCCTCGAGAAAAATAATAGTAATGGCATTATTCATATGTTGACTTTGTTGAGCAATTGGCTATTTAGCGGCTTATAAGAATTCAAGATAAAGGGATGATAGATAACATTGAGTTGTCATTCCCTTCGACACTATATCTTGAATGAATAAAATCGAAAATCTGATCATAAACGTCATGTCTTCTTGAACACGATATATACCATGTTTTGGCTCAATTATATATATTTTTAAACGTCATATTTAAACTTATATTGATATGGAAATGACTATGTTTGAAATCCTACATTAGTTTTGTATATATTTCTTATATTTATGCATAAAAATGAAGGTTTCCAACTTAAATAGCTGATCATAAACTTCACGTGACTTCTAGAACACGACGTATAGCAAATAGCTCAAATTCTCTAAAAGTCATATTTGAACTTATACTTATGTGGAAATATAAGTAACATCTTTGAACTTTTCTCGTCATCCCGTCATATATTGATATGGAAACGACTAATTCTTCGATTCTGCATTCTGATTAGAGAAAATGGCAAAAACGTGTTACGAACTTTGACATACACCATTTGGCCATTTTTCCCTTATTCTGTTTATGCTTTTGAATATCCATTCGGTTTCTGTGAATCGCAGATCCTAGCTGACGGGGAGCTGAGCGTGAAGCTCACAATAAAAGCCCGAGCTTTCTCAGCAGCAGCAAGAGAGAAGCTCGAGGCGTCTGGATGCTCCCTCACCGTACTGCCTGGCCGGAAGAAGTGGATGAAGCCTTCGGTGGTGAAGAACATTGCTCGCGCCAACGAATACTACGACAAGAAACGCGCTGATGCAGCAGCAGCCGGAGAAGCGTCTTCTGCTTGAGCCAAACATCTGTATGTTTGTTTTCTTGTATTGATTGTAATTTGTATCTGTAAAATTTGAAAATTCAGTGATTTTGGATTGTTTCTCAAATTCCATATCTGAAGTGAGTCCAATGGCTTGAAAGTTGCCCAACTTTTCTCTTCTGTGGCTGAGGAAGACTCAAATATTGACTGGAAAAATGATTTTTATTTGTTGTCTGTCTTGTCATGAAACTGACTTTTGTTAGTTCCCTTTCGAGGTTGGACGCCAGAAAGAAATTCCTGAATCCGCTCTGAATTTGTCTCGTTTAATGATCTCGTCTCTTGTTTTGTTAAATTAGGAACATTGGGTTCGAGTCAAGTTTCGAGAATTATTTCTACTTTATAGGATGGCATCGGGATGGTTTTAATGTGAATTTGCTGATATCCGTCTTCTATCGCATCAGATTGGAGACATAGATAGGAGTCGAGTTCTGAGATTTTTGTCATTCATACCAAAAATGAGGCAAAATACTTAAAATTTTTGATAGAGACGATATTCCAATCCAAGTGGATAAAAAACAAAAATCATTAAATTTTATGCCAAACTCACTTAAGTTGTCATTAAAGTTGTTTATTGTCAATTTTGAGCCTGTTCAGTTTGAAGAAAATAAAAACTAAAACCGAACTGATAGAAATTGGTTTGATTTTGAACATAATTTTTTATTTGGTTTTGTTTGATTATGAATTGATTTTCATGAAATTATCATATTTCATATCGTTCTGAACTTTTTTTTGTTGAATCAATATTTGTAGGTCTATGACTTAAAATGAATTACATGTTTAAATCGATCAAATATTAGTTTGTTTCAAATTTTTAATGGTTTTATTTTATAAATTGAAACCGAATTGGTAGAAATCCGATTTGATTTTAAACTAAACCAATTTTTTTTATAAATTATTTTTTGGGTCGTTTTGGTACGATTTGGTCCGTTCGATTATTTTTTGGACAGATCCACGTATGCCATCTTTATTTCTTGATAATACGTTTACAAGAGTCCTATAAAATTCTATAACCCATAATATTGATTGCAAACATGTGATGCCAAATGACCCATTTGGCAAAACGACAATCAAATAGAAATTCCCAAATGGGAATGAGATCCTAAAAATCTTCATCTCAGATCCTTGATTGAGACCCACTTTCAGCACAAACTCAATTTATGGCTTAATTTGTAATTACATAATAATTATAACGAAAAATATAGTCGACATTTGGTATAGAATTAATCAACAAATAATAAGTGGGACACATCGATTTTTTTTAGAAACGAACCATGAATTCATTCAATATCAACACACAAGGAACAAATTCCGCACTCAAATATCAAATATCAACACGTATAGTTTCATACAAAAATAACCTAAACGATATTTTAGTTCTCTAAAAACACCAAAAATCAAATCAGTGACAAACTATTCACCCACACCTGAATAATCCGGAAACAATGTCAAAAAAATTGATCATTATTATTAATAAAAATTTGTAACTCCTCTTTACCAATCACCTAAAAAGTGGTACACACCGATTCAAAGCAGAGTTGACTCATCAAAAGAGAAGCAATAAATGAACTTATTGATGTAATTAGTTGAGAAAACGTGGCCAAGTGTATCATTTGGGTCTCTATGTTTCTTCTTCGAAGTTGCTCATTTTCTCTCCTCCACGTGATTCAATATTCGAACCAAACACATATATGCTATTTTATTTGTATTGTATTTAATATTAAATAAATATAATATGCTCGGCAACTAGCAGAAATAAACAAATATAAATACAGTGTGCACGATAAAATTAATAAGTGGTAAAAAATAACTCAGAAGAGAGAGAGAGAGCGTGGCACTTTTGTCATCGTCATGCTTTCTTATCACTTCGTTTCATTTTCTCCTCTTTATTTATATTTAATATGTTGGTGTTTGTATGTTTGTAGTCTTTCTTTTTATATTTTTTGCTTTTTTTTTAATTGAAACTTTT
>JAYMTS010000343.1:0-11466 GCA_036898005.1 Geranium phaeum
AATTAGAAAAAAAGGCATAACAAAATATACAAACACATTAATTCACAGGAGAAAAGAAACCGTATACCTCAGAGGTGTTTTAAGAGGCTTGTTATGTCGTTCACGAATATTACGAGCAAGATCAATAATAGTTATCATCCTTGCAACGCTTTCTTCAATTTTTTTATCTCTCTGAATTATAATAAGAACTTAGTCATGGAATTTGTAAGCAATAAATTTTGTTTCACGCCATAATCATATGGGATCATTACAAATACTGATACTAGTTAGGACAGTTTGAAGACATGAAACAAATAACTATACCTGGCCTTCAACTTGAGGAAAGTTGCAATAGTGAATGCTTTCTTCAGACTTAGAACTAACTTTTCTCAGATTCTGATACAGGACTTCAGTGAAAAACGGTGTAAATGGAGCCATCACCTTACATGAAGTTAGAAGCACCTGATAAACAAAATTTCAAGTTAATAACAATAAAACAAAACTATATACACCTGAAACAAACAATGATGGTTCCTTTGCAGCCTAAGTTAATGAGGGGACAGAACCCAAATTTATCATATCTGATGGTAGCATTAAACCATGGTTAAAACTACCCTAACATATATTGTGCTTAAGTGAATACCCGGTCTACACATATGCAGGTTTGTAAAGTTTATGAACATAATTAGATATTTTTGAATGAAATCAAATATATAAAAAGAAAAAATATGTATAGGAGTCTAGACACAACAGAACTAGAAGACTTTGTTAGTTCTATATTTCTCGGCATCACAAATTATTTAAGGCGACTTCATATAGACTGATCCATGAAAGTGACTGTAGAACTGTAAATTGCAGCAAGAGAAACCTACACAAATCCCCAATTTTCCTCAAATTATTCATAGAAGTTATAACACAGTATCTAAAAATATGTACTCTCATACTAGCTTCTGAGCAAAAATAAATTGCACGTTCGATTCGGCAACAAATATATGCTTCAACTATATCAAAAATCTGCCGGCAAAATCCTGAAGTTGACAAACCAAAGTTACAGCTGAAATTCATCTACCCATGTTAACACTTGGGAAAACATAACATAGTAATTAGGTAGAGTGCAATCAATAAACTTTGTAATCATAATAACAAAATAAGAAAAAAAATTGCCATCATACATTGTAAAGTGTAGATAATGCAGTACGACAATCTGATTCCCCTGTACGCCCTTTTAGTCTCTTCCTATTGAATCGCACATATATGTTCGTAAGGTTGTCAAGAAACTTCAGAAGATAAGGAACCACCTATAAAGATTATACATGAATTAAGATTGCCATTAGTAAAAATAACAATCCAGTTTACATGCTGCATAATCATAGTAAACTTATTTCCCCTTTCATTTTGTGTAAGTAAACATCATCTTGTTAGTTAACACAATGCAATATTAAGGTTACAACTCATCTTACTGTGTAAAGTCGATATCCATCCATTTCCTGACGAACAAAATGAACAAGACTTTGTGTGGCTGAGTTGATCCACTGGTCAAGCACATTCGATGATTGTTGAAGTGTGAGTAGATCAATGGGAACAAACGGTGTCAGTCCCTCAATCTCAAGTCTCTTTGCATTCTGAACGAGGAACCTATACGCATTATACCAGGGAAGAAAGACATCTTTGACCTAGATAGATGTCAAAACAAATATTAGAATAGAAACTGGTGACCAGTATTAACTATTAAACAAGACGTATGAGGGAAGTAATTTCCAATTAGTAATTAAAAAACAATGATAACATCAATAATGACAGTCAAAACTCACAACACAATAAACTCCTTCCTTCTTGAAACGTAAAGTCTCGGCACGCACGACGGGAGAGTTTATGAGGTATAGTCGTAAAGCATCCTACAGAAAAAAATTGGAACACATAGACCAGTCAGATGTGAAATTATATGAAGCTTTTTGAAAACACAACACAAGAAAAAGGATGGAGATAAATACCAACAGAAGATAGTTAGATTAAAGAAACGTACCGCACCATAATCGTCAATTACGTCAACAGGTGAAGGGTAGTTTTTTAATCTTTTACTCATTTTCTTTCCATCCTCAGCCAGAACGAGTCCATTGCAAATAAGATTCTTAAATGCAGGCTTCCCAGTTATTGCAGTAGCCAAAACCATAAGAGTGTAGAACCTGAAGAGTAGAAAATCAAAGAATGAAGACCAAAATCCATAAACACACACTTAGAAATGCTAGAGTACCTTAACACACAATAAATCAATATAACAGGCAGGTGCAATTCTGAATAGTATACAGATTTCTTCAATGATAGATTAAAATGCGGTCAAGCACATACTTAATATTCATCTAGGAGAACAACTTGTAATTAAGAAATAAGATGTAACATTCAAGGGTATAAAGAATAATAGTGAACCAAGTAATCAGAATGCGGCGACCATAACTACACAGAATACATATCTATCAATGATAGTTAAAAGCTAGTAGCCATGGTTATAGACTAACAATAATATGAGACCTAGCTAGGTTTGTTAGAATGAATGATCTCCAAACACTTCGAAAATCATAAATACAAAATACACTTGACTACTTGCAGAATCTAATGCACAAAAAAGTTAACTAATCCTAGACAATATAAACAACAGCTCATAAAAGAAAGAACCCAACCATCCACGAGTTTGATCTAGTCCTTCAGCAACAAAATGCCCGGGAAAATTTTTCTCCAAGAGCTCCTTATTCTCGAAAGGATAATGGATATATGCATAAGGCATGGAACCACTCTCAAACCAACAATCAAAAACCTGCCAGATAAAAAGTAGGCACACATTAGAAAATTGAAGAGAAACAAATAGTAAAATCTTATTTTCCTCTCCTTCGGTTAAATGTAAGGTGTATGACTGTATGAGCCTCAAGGCCATGGAGTATTATTTAGTGAAAGGAAGGAAAAGCAACATCAACAAAAATAACTCATTTACTAGAGATGTTATATTTCTTGCTTTCATTGGGTGGTGAGAGCAAGATTCTTATATTAAACATGATTACAATACTTTGAGCCATTAATATCATAAAAACACTGATTATTTTTTAAAATAGAAATACACTGCAAATACAAAATGAAAATATAGATACAACAACTTACATCATCTATGCGACGTAGAGTACCATTGCCATTTTTAGACGGAATAGTGATATGATCAATGTTGTGACGATGAAGATCAGTAACCTGAAATACAGTACTCATTAACACTAACATAGAGCACAAATTTATTGATGCATATACTCTCCACAGACACCCCAGCAAACATCTTATGAAACAGTAGGGAGAAGATTCATCATGACATAGCTAAACAACTTAAGCAGAAATGTATGTAAGTATCAACAAAGTAGGATATCATAGAAAAAAAAAGTACATATGGCCTATGTATGTAGATTCACCAAGATTTGGCTAAAATTAACTTCCCATCTGTTTTATTAGTAATACATAGGTAGCAGGATGAGCATCTAAATTGGTGGATGCATAGAGGACAATAGGAAATAGCAAGCACTGAACAATAGAAATCACAACTAAACAAACAGTGAAACATGAAGAAATAGGCTCACATTAGGCAATATCTATCAAAACAAACAAAAGAGAGGGGGGTACGGAAATGAAATACGGCTACCATTGTCATTTAATGATTGCTTAAAATTTTAATAAAATTAATAGGAAACAAAATTTATTGAAGATTTAACAAGTAATGAGACAAGTTGAGCTAATGTACCAAATAAAAAAATTATAACCACAACCAAAAACCTAAAAGATAATTCAATGATTGCACACGAAAAATAAAAGAAATAAAATAGAAAAGGGAGAGAAAATAAACCTGGACACCAGAACGATCTTCAAGGGTTTTGACAGAATCCATTACTTCAATTTCTGTTCCATCATCACTAATCCAAATAGGAAGGGGAGTTCCCCAAAATCTACTACGACTCACTGCCCAATCTCTTGCATTTTCAAGCCAATTGTGGAAGCGCTTCTCCTGGAACAATATCATGAAATGTAAAACAACCATTGTTGCAGAGTAATAACTCTGGCCCATCATTCTCGAACATGTCATTGTTAATATTAGCAAAAACATAAAACTCGAGCGTAGAACGATAAAAAGAATTCTTAAATCCATGTGTAATGCAAGCCCACAAGTTTTAGAGTTTGACAGTACTTGAAAGAAACAATGATACATAAAAACATGTATAGTTATAGTTACTCAGAAAAGTATCTGACCTTGACATAGTCGGGTACCCAGTATGTCTCCTTGTTGTTCTTTAACAATTGTTCTTTAAGTACCTCCACCCGAACAAACCTAAATATCAAAACAACCCAAACATAAACAAAGTATTGTAGAAGTTGGAATGAATATCTACTAGAAACAAAGAATTATCATTTACTCACAAGTAAATGAAAGTTTGCAATCAAATACAAGATGTAAACATGAAAGATTGAAATGAATTATATGCTATGCTGCAAGAATTTTTTTTTGTGGTACCATGACCCAAAGTTTGAGATGTATCAAACATGAGGTATGTAGTTTGGTTTTAGCTGTAAAAACACCCCTAAAAATATCACAACCGCTTATATGGTTTCTAGGAATGAGCATTGTGTACGTTATTCGGCAGAAAAGGAATAAAAGAAGTATGGACCCATTTACAGGAGAAAGTTGGATAGATGTCTATCTCGTATATCTAAGAAAATCTAGTATTGGATAGGAATTCGCGAAAGTTTTAATGTAATATTCCCATGTGTTTCTCGTAGAGGGGACAACTCCTCTTCTACGTCCTCCTGACTAAATTTATTAACTTAAGCTCGTTCATCCAAAACATTTATGTTTGAATTTAACATATGTCTACATCTCACACACAATCCCCTTATCTATGTAACTATAGTAACTTTGAACAAATGATTGAATTGAACCTAGGAGAATACTACTAGATTAGAACATCAAAAGAGAACATGTCTTAACTGTCAATTTCAAACATTGACTTTGTTTATGAAAAACATGATACCATTAGAAAATTGCAATAATGTAGGAAACAAAAATTGGATAAAATAGCACATACCAGCTAGGAACGGCTCGATATATCAGAGGAGTATCAGATCTCCAGCAAAAAGGGTAATTATGTACAAAACTTCCAGACTTAACAAGCCTGCCTTTTGCCTGAAGAAACACAAACAATTATAAGATATAAATTGAAAATTTAATTCAAAGCACAAACAGTACATCTGGAATGCAAATGCCAGCAAATAATAATTCTTTGAGTGATGTTATTGGGATGGACATGGTCGGCAATGAATGGAAATGCACACTAAGACATTTACTCATAAAACTTAGACATAGGCTTCTTAAGTAGATTTTGGGCCCAAAACAAAAGTTAGTCCATCTACTGTAAAGAATTGTGTATAAGGTATTGTGTACAAGGTATATGCAGGTCTAGGGAATGAAAGAAAGAGGAAGATCTGTTAATGCTGTCCCTTAATGTACAACAGAGTGGATACACAGCTTGGGGTGAGTGTTGTAAAATTAGCAAAGTTTGGATTGTCCAAGCTAACTAATTGGTGTCTCTTACGAAATATAAATAATTTGTTCAAATTGTCAAAAAAACAATTTTCAATTGAGCTGCCTCACCTCTTTCTGTATCCTAATCTTGGTAATTATAAAAGACGAGACCAGCAGGCTTTTTCACATTTATGTTAAAACGTCATTGTCAGGGGACTCGTGTCCCAATAGCAGCCCTCTATTTCAGAAAGCCAGGTGAAGGGAGGCAGTTTGGATTTATGGTTTGGTTTTTATGCTGTTTTAGAAAGTGTGAGTGCTTTGGTAACTGTACTCAAAGAGTTGGTCTCTTCTTTGGACTTTCATCTAACTATACTTGATATATGAGTATACATGTCACTAAATCAAAAGGGTTCAAAATCATGTCAACAAGATATTAAATCATCAACCCATACATACCCTGTCAATAATTGTTCCAGTAATAGCTGCATATTATCACTCACAAGAGAGCTAAGGGAACTATGAAATGTACCTTGACTGCTTCAATTATATCCTTATCTGCATCCTTGACATAACGTCCAAAAAAATCAATTACTCTTTCAGTGAAGCAACCATCGTCATCAACAACTACAATCAAGTTCTCTCCCTGCAAGCAACTAAACCATTAGCAGAAATTAAAACAGCAGAAACCAAGTAAATTGAGCAAAGGCAAACTACACACTATATCAAAATGCTCAGAAATGACATATTTACACATTAAAGCATTAAAGTTGTTCAGAAACTTGAGAGATCTATCAATAAATGAACAGAAAATATCGTGCACAATAGGTTACTTAACCAAATATAATGAGGAGATCTGTCAAAGACAAGGCACATGGATGATCATACACTACAATCAAATAAATATCACAATGAAGAAAAAAACATACAACAAAATGCACCCGATAATGCAAATCTAAAGTTGAGGTTAATTGGAAAAATAATAATGGGACGATAGAAAAAATTCCATAATAAAGTGAGAAGTTAATCCCCTGATACTCTAGTGAACTTCATCTTATGATGTTGTCCAAAACAGCATTGCTATTTGAACTGTGTGATAATGCATGGCTGCACCATCAGTATGTTCGCTCAGGATCCATGTGTCTGTGCGGCACAAGTTGATGCAGCAGAGAGAAATAACAAACCCAGCCCAACAAATACTATATTGATAATTAAGTGTCAATTTAAGTGTACTTTTGCATATATCCAGGGTCATAGTCAAACTAAATACGATTAACTTTCAACATCAATCCAACACACAATTAAAAATCTCAAGATGACAGTTTGAGAGTCAACCTTAGCAACTACAGCATTCTCAATGCAGACACGATAATCATCCTCACCAAATGCAGGGGCACAATGTACAATTCCAGTACCACTGTCATCAGTCACATAATTGTCTGCAACGACTCTAAATGCGTCTTTAGAGAAGTCCATGAAGTAATCAAATAAGGGCTCATACCTGCAAATAGCAGGTCATCTTTAATGAACAAACACTCTCGAAAACTTGCAGTCAATTAACATATACATGTAGGTTTAATTCACTACAAACAACTTAAGAAATGCACATTTGAACAGACCAATGAAGCACCAGAGACCTTTTCCAACCAATGCACATTTGCAGTCAATTAACATATACATGTAGTACTCACTTTTTTCCAACCAATGAAGCACCAGAGACCTTTTCCAACACCTCGTAACAATCAGCTAAGTTTTCACTTTTCCCACCAGAAGAGCCTTTGGTCTTAGAACTTGCTTTTTTGGAGTCATTAGCAGGTCCATTGGCTACATTGGATTTAGATTTTTCAATAGGAAGCGCTGACAACCTTGACTCAGCAACCACATATACTTTTCCAGAAACCTTGTTGCGAACCTGAACATATTTATTAACTTCAAATTGGATGAATATACACATATTTCCTCAGTTTATTTATGTGAAATATGCAACTAATGTCCTGTGAAAAGCTGATAGACCTGATGTTTAGTATGACTATGCAATGAAAGGGGACAAAAATATGGTTTGTCATATCATCCGCAAAGGTTTAACAATCTGAATATTTGTCAATTAGCTGCTAAATAAATATTTTAGAGACAGCCAAAACCAATTAATCTTTATACTGTTGACTCATAGGATGAACATTTTTGTACTCATCCCACATAAAATTTATGTTCTATGGATACCAGGTTTTCTACATACAGAATCCAACTAGTTTTTTGCATGAATAGTTGTCAAATCAAGATTGTCTTGTGAATCCAAACATCTGTTGTAGTACTGAGATCATAAGATTTGGTTCACTTGTCTATATAGTCTTGTACATGACAGCATTTAGACTAACTATAACATAAGTATCAGAAATATCTTACATATCAGATTGGAAAGTAGAAATTACAGGGGTTATTAGCACTCTGATTTGAACACTTATTAGCAATTAACTATCTAGAATGTTCAGATACTTAGAAGAAGACAGGGGGGTGCAAAGAACGTGCTAAACCGGAAACTGTTAGGGTATCAAAGAAGCAGATACACAAACAGAAAATCTGTTTTCATTTGCATGTCAATGAAAAAGAATATGCTTACCTTTAAGTAAGTAAAATTTGCATTTACGCAGAGGGCAAGATTACTAGGAAGAGTCCATGGTGTTGTTGTCCAGGCCACAAAAGCAGCCTTGTCCTGATCACCAACTACTGGAAAGGCCACCATAATTTCTGGGTCGGGAACATCCTACATTTCTCCATGAGTGTTAGAAATAATACGAGGAAACAAGTTAAACAGGTGAATATAATATACAAAAACAAATTTTGATTTTGTGAAGCCAAAGATTTTGGTTGAAGAATAGCATAAAGTTGTTTTCAGATCAGAAAGTTGAACATAGTGTGACTAGCAAAGAGAATCAAACACAGTTAACAATTTCTGGCCCTATCTTGAAAATATCAGATGCCAGCAAAAGCAGACCTTATAATTCTGTCCAGCTTCAAAATTAGAGAGTGGTGTCTTTAAACCAGTGCTGTATGGCATGACCTGCAAATGCATAAATAACACACATTAATACATCTAATTTGAACTGTGTGAAATCATCAACCATCAGGTTACAAGTATGAAAGAAAAATTAATTAGTGCTTTTGATGTACATTTAAAATTTGAACTAAGAATACGAAGTATTCTACTCTGCTAAAGACACAGTTGCTACTTTCTCTTTTTCGGAATTGTAGATTCTTTGAAGTTTGAACTGTTCCCTGATGTCTTACACAAACCTAAGACTCTGTCCACAAACTCAATAACCTCTCACCCGATATTATCTGTTGAATCATCTCTTAAACTCAAGGGTTAGACATGTTTTTCTTCATTGACCAGTACCACAGGAAAGACGACTTTTGTTTCACCAATCTAATAAATCAAGCATATGACATTGTAGAACGTTGTAAAGTAGCATTATTTACAATCCACGTGTCTACTTCTCAATTTCAGTTTTAAAATATATAGGTTTGACAAATCCGTCTATAATAGTAAGAAGATGCAATTATAACTTTTTACTTCTACATTATCAATCATTGAATGATTTAACAATAGTTAGCAACTAGTAGTCTTCCGTGAACTCTACGTTTTAACCATATGCTGTTCACATGAGAAACAAAAAAGGAAAGAGAGAAGTATCTCTGCATCTTCCTTTGAAGATAGTTTTATTATATACTGGACGTACGGATTTCCTCAGTATAAATAAATCAAACTTCTTTGCTCACAAATACATAATAAAAAAAATACCATAGAAGGCTAGTTCAGACAAGTCCTACAGTTTATTTCACTAGAGAAAGTCTTATCAGTTATACAAGTAATTTTGCAAAAGATTATTATAAGTATTCATCAAGAAAATTTCATAACATGAGCACTCTGGTCAGTTAAGAATATTTGTGGTGTTTGGGTGTACATGATCCTGTATATGCTGAATGACAACTCCAAATTAGCTGCTTAACATAACAGACAAATGCACTCTTTCACAGGGAAAGAGTCTTTTATATGCTTATGCATATGCATATGCAATATCTACATGTTTCCAAAACCATACATGTGATGTTATTGAAAACTGAAAACCAGATGATCATTACTCACAATGAATTCGTGAGATAAAATCTTCAAAACTAGTATAGAGAATTATTAATTTCATCGTCTTCATTAAACCTACGTAAATAAATGAGAATCATTTCATAGTATCAATTTCTTTAAAGTGCACACTATCCAATGTTAACAGTATAATAGCAATTATGTAAACACTAAACGAATAAAACAAATTAGAAGTAAATACAATGTATGTTAACTATATAGCAATCAATAATATAAAAGACAAACCTTGAAGCCTTTGTACACAAGTCCTTTCTGATAAAGCTGTGCAAAAACCCACCAAACACTCTCCATGAACTTCAAATCCATAGTCTTGTAATCATTCTTGAAGTCTATCCATCGGCCCGTACGTGTAATAATCTTCTCCCACTCTCCCACGTACCTAATTAAAAGGTTGGTAAGATTTGAGTGAAGTTTATAAGTGTGTGCATACATAAATGCTTATTTATTTTCATATCAAAAATTTACATTGCTGATGATCCAAAAAAGATGGAATTCTCATTCATAATAGTAGTAAGGGATTACATGATAATTTAAAAGGTGGGTAAGATTTAAGTGAAGTTCATAAGTGTGTGCATATATAAATGCTTATTTACACACATATACAATCTTGACATGGCTGATGATCCATAAACACAGAATTCTCATTCATAAAGGTAGCAAGTAGAATTTCACAATCCTTCAGATAAAGAAAAGGGCAGTAGAGGAGCTAGTCAGGTGTATGAAACCCAAAATATAGAAACCCAATCCATTCATCAATGCAGTATGCTTTCACAGGAAACAATAAGTGGGAGAGAAACCCAATCTAATCCATTCATCAATCCAATCCATTCATCAATGAGTGGGAAAGAACCTAGTACAACGAGTCTGGTGTGATTTTGGGGACTGGTGTTCAGTTCAGTACTCGATTACGAACTGTTTATAGTTACACAGAAAACAGTATGTGTAATACATAGATCAATGTAGTGTGCTTGTATAGGATTGAGTGGGAGAGAACCTAGTACAATGAGTCTAGTATGATTTTTGGGACTGGTGTTGGGTTCTGTACTTGATTCTCAGGTGTATAAATGTAATGAAGAAACAAGCACATGGGTCATCAAGATAAGATCAAACAGAAGAATATAAACTTGCAATTGCACAATGCAGCAGTATGAGCTGAGCAATTCAATGCACCTGGTGACAATGCTCCTGCACTTGTCATTGTACTTGTCGATGCCCATCGTGTACACATCCTGCTTGAACTTGATGCCCAGGTCGATATCAATCTCCTGCTCGACGGGGAGGCCGTGGCAGTCCCAGCCGAAGCGGCGGGTGACGTGGTGGCCGGTCATGGACTGGTAGCGAGTGACGATGTCCTTGATGGTGCCGGCCAGGATGTGCCCGTAGTGGGGGAGACCCGTCGCGAACGGAGGGCCGTCGTAGAAGATGTACTCTGGGAGGTCCTTTGTGCGCTCCAGCTGGGTCTCGAAGGCCTTCATTTCGGACCACAGAGACAGGATCTTCTCCTCCTCGCCAGGAAACGAGAAGTCCTTGCCCTCAGATACGTCGTCCATGGCTGCGTATGCTGAACTTCTTCTTCTGCGATGAAGGGATTGAGAGCAGTTTTTTTTCAGGGAGATGAAGAAGACGGAAGCTATTTATACTTCAACAAAACGCAGGGGTTAGGGTTTGGATTGAGCACACAAATATATATGGACTTCTTTAAATATATTTTTGGATAAGCCTATACTGTGCGATGTCGCGTTTCAAAATGAACACCTCATGTTTATTTTTTTCAGAAATGGTACCTAATGTT
>JAYMTS010000344.1:0-11461 GCA_036898005.1 Geranium phaeum
AACCTAAAGACTCTTTATTATGATTGTATTACTGTGAAGAAATGGAAATGATCAGGATATGTTGTGTTATGGGATATCCCTTTTGTGAAGTATATATACAGTTGATAACCAGTTCAAATAATAAACAGATGTGACATCATATTACACTCTGCTGGGATATAGAGAAAGAATCATATTGAAAGCAATATCTGTGGGGAAGGGTTCAAAATATAATACTACTTTTTATGTAACATTTTTGGCATGCTGTAGGAGATGACCATGAGAATGAGATAGAAGCTTATACCTGTGAATTTTTTTGGTATAACATACTGTAAGGTCATTAGGTGGAGACGAGTACAAGGCAGTTTAACATTCTTAAATGGAGATGGTTGTTAGTTAATGAGCTTTTGGTACTAACTCTGTCTGGATGTTTGTAGGAGGCTTTCTGATATATAAGGTCACTTTCTTTAAGGCAAAGTATAGAACATGCTTTCTAAGACCTTGGCTTTGACCTACACCAAAGGATAAGTTAGCAATTAAGGCAATTGTGACCTTATCATGAATGCAGAACTCTGTTACCTAACTGTTTGGTAAATTTTTTATAAGGTGAGTACTGTTTGGTAAGTTTTGGCCTTGTTTATGGTAAAGGCACTCATTTGATCAATTAGAATAATTTAGCGGCATAATACACATGAGGGAAAATGTCACTTAAGGAAACGCCTTTTGCATTGTCACCCACTTAACTAAAAATTTGGTTCTGAAGGGCCTTTAAGTATCTGGTTATTGCAGTTAGCCTAACACAGTTACCTTACCTTTCAAGCTAAAATAAAATGATTGCATGTGGCTTGCACACTGATTTTTTAGAATAGCAAAATACTATGTCAATTCAGCATACATACAAATAGGCCATGCCCAACAACAAAAAACCATGTACCAACAAACTGAAAGTATGGAAACAGGGAAATAAAATCAAGTGAGGTCAATTAGATTTCATAAATTGCTATATGATTATGCAATTCTGACATGGAACTCCAAAAGGTCGCATTCACATTAAACGACTTCTGGGATACAGCTAAAGTCTCTCTAAATATTCGCGTGCTGCTTCCAAATCTTTTACAATGGCAACTACAAAAGCCAACAAATTAGCATGTTTTACCTAGGGACTCTCGAATTGAAATTAAGATCCAAGTGTGCAGAAATCACAACTTCCTTAGTATCTTAGGCGTTCCAATAAGTTACAAAAGGGGTTACTACTTACTAGCAGTAGCTACATTGATATTTGGGTATCTATGTTTAGTGGCAGATGATCATACATTTATATTGAATTCGGTATCAAGCATTACTATAGACCTCTCATATACATGTGACATTATTGATTGGGAAGAAAAAAATCCCCATTACACATCCGGCCCGAAAAAGCCATAAACATTGGGAAATAAGTACTTTTGTCGTCAAAATCAAAATGCAGAACAAGCACAGTGCTCAATGTTAGAGAATTAGATGCCTAGGTTACAAAAAAAGATGCAATCTTTAACATTTCAACATTGGGGAATTTTGTAAAACAGAAAACCCAGATAAGAAATCGAACAAAGAACAACCTAAAATGAATCAGAAACACAATAGCAACAAGTAAAATCATAACCACACAGACCAAATGATGAATAGAAAAAACCCAGAACTAGACAGCAATACCATATCTGGCCCATAGCTGAGGCTCGGTTCCTCTGCACTCCCGAATCAGAATTGGGAGCTTAGGGTTCAATTTTTTCAGTTCAGTGTAATTCTTCTCCACGAATGCTCTGAAACCAAACATCTAAGAATCAGAAAATAAATCAAAAGAAACAACAAATCTGATAAATTAAATCATCCAATACCTCGTCGCCGAGCTCACAGGTGAAGACTGACACAGAAGGATCCGAAGCTCCTTCAAATTGCCAGAGAGCTGTCTTCTCCACGCCATTTCTCCTTCGCTTTCACTTTCTCTGATCTTCGAATACAAACTTTTTTATTTTAGGGTGTGCATTTCCGGTCTGTCCGAAAATAAACCGGTCTACACAGACCGGACCAGCTTGGGCCTTATAATGTGCCGGTTAGAGAACTTATCAACTTTATAGGGGCTGACGCGGAGAATAGTAATGAGTATAGGGGTTGAACTGTAATTAACTTTGGTTAGGGTTCTCTAGTAGCAGAGGGAGATCAAGAAAACAAGTATATATATATTCTATCCTCCCACAAAAGAATATTGGTCTCTCCTTCTGGTTTGTGGTAGCGTGCACACAGCTTTTCAGGTTTCTTATTTTCCTAATAATTTACTGTTATTTTTTATGTACTGTTGATTTTAATTCTCATGTTCATGCATCAGTCGAGAATTCTGGGTTTGATTTGGTTTCTTTTCTCAATTTTGTATTTTTGATTGTGTTTATTTATCATCAGTTGTGATTTATTCCTGAATTGGTTTGGTGATCCTTTTTTTGGCATCGTGTAATGTGATGTATAATTTTGGGTGTTGATGGTATTCCCTGAATTTGGTCTCTGCAATTAGATTTCATTGTATGAATAGTTGGTCATTGATGGATTTATTAAATATACTATGATCAGAATTGGGTTGTTGATCTGTACCCTATTGCATAATTGTGATTATGTGTGTATAAACTATAAAACACCCATGAATTTTCTGGTGGTATTTATTTTTCGATTTCAGTTTTAATTCAGTTCTGTTGGGGTTATGTAATTGAATGGTTTAAACTACTAAGGGCACAAGATGTGTGCATGCTCTAATATGAGGTGATTCATGATGTTCATGGATACAATATAATTTTCTCTCTATCTCAGTACTGCTTTCGAACATAAAACGATCTGGGTTTTGTAGTTTTGCTTTGTTTGATGTGCCGGAGTAATGCTTGGTTACTAAATAATATATGTATATCTAATATTAGTTTAATACCAAACAAGTTTTGCCTATTTCTCCCGAATGTACATAACTCCTTATATTTTGTCTTGCCGAGTTTTCGTCAGTTCTGAGTTTTAGAATGCACGCAGATGACATGTATTTTGCGTGATAGTGTTGTTTTCATATTATAATTTGAGTTGAAACTCTTGTTTTGTTCCTGAAACAATGATGATGATGATGATGAACATGCATCTAAAACATGGTAACTTCAATTTGGTTGTAGTATTGTGACAACCCTGTGTTAAAAACATGACAAACCTTTTGTTTTAGCCGTCTTTTGTCTTGTTTCCCATATTGTTGAAAAATACCATTCTGTAGGATTGTTTTTTTGTTCATGCGTTGTCTTGTCTAAGTTGTATCATTCATGTTCTTTTTGTTTTACATTTACTTAACTGTTTTTATTTCACTCTCTGATCCCGCAGATAAAGTTTTTGCTGTTGCAGCAACTACTCAACACTTCACAATGGCAGATTCTCAAGAGACTGATAAGAACATCCAGATATGGAAGATTAAGAAGCTAATCAAAGCACTGGAAGCTGCTAGAGGTAATGGCACCAGCATGATTTCCCTTATCATGCCTCCACGCGATCAAGTCTCTCGTGTTACTAAGATGTTGGGAGATGAGTTTGGAACTGCTTCAAACATTAAGAGCAGGGTCAATCGACAATCCGTGTTGGGTGCTATTACTTCCGCTCAGCAGAGGCTTAAGCTTTACAACAAAGTTCCCACCAATGGTCTTGTGCTTTACACAGGAACGATCGTAACTGATGATGGTAAGGAGAAGAAGGTAACAATTGATTTTGAGCCTTTCAGGCCCATAAATGCTTCGCTCTACCTCTGTGACAACAAGTTTCATACTGAGGCTCTTAATGAGCTTCTGGAGTCTGATGACAAGTTTGGTTTTATCGTTATGGACGGTAATGGAACTCTGTTTGGTACACTGAGTGGTAACACCCGAGAGGTGCTCCACAAGTTTAGTGTCGATCTCCCAAAGAAACATGGAAGAGGAGGTCAGTCAGCTCTTAGGTTTGCTCGTCTCCGTATGGAGAAGCGCCACAACTACGTTAGGAAGACGGCAGAGCTTGCCACTCAGTTTTACATCAATCCTGCAACCAGTCAGCCCAATGTTTCCGGACTGATCCTGGCTGGATCAGCGGACTTCAAAACCGAGCTCAGCCAATCTGACATGTTCGATCCCCGTCTTCAGGCTAAGATACTAAATGTGGTAGACGTTTCGTATGGAGGTGAGAATGGTTTCAATCAAGCCATCGAGCTGTCTGCCGAGATCCTATCCAATGTGAAATTTATACAGGAGAAGCGACTGATAGGCAAATACTTCGAGGAGATAAGTCAGGACACCGGAAAATATATTTTTGGCGTTGAGGACACCCTGAAAGCTCTGGAGATGGGTGCTGTTGAGATCCTCATTGTGTGGGAAAACCTGGACATCAACAGGTACACGTTGAAGAACAGCACCACAGGTGAGATCGTCATAAGCCACTTGAACAAGGACCAGGAGACGGATCAGAGCCACTTCCGGGATGCTGCAACCTCAGCTGAATTGGAGGTTCAGGAGAAGACCTCTTTGCTGGAGTGGTTTGCTAACGAGTACAAGAAATTCGGTTGCACCCTCGAGTTTGTCACCAACAAATCACAAGAGGGATCCCAGTTCTGTAGGGGCTTTGGTGGGATTGGAGGTATTCTCCGTTACCAGCTCGACATGAGAACCTTTGACGAACTTTCTGATGGAGAATATAATGACGAATCTGAATAGCAATCAATCAACTCTCCCCCGAGCCCGGTACGGGAGGATGCCCTGCACCGGCGCTGCGCGAGCTGTCGCGCTCTCTGCTCCTGCCACAAGATGATGCCAGAAAACCATAACAAAATCTCAAGGTTTGAAATTGAAACTTAGCTATCTCTTCTTCTAATCTTAGATTATGTCCTCTTGTTTAATTGCTCATGTTGGGTATCTTTATTTTTATTTAAGGGAAACTGGTTTTAAACTTACTATGGAGATTCCTTCTGGAGCAGCATGAGGATAAGCATCTGAAAGAAGAATTGAAGTCTTGTCTTGTCTGTGTATCTGCTAAGGTTTTGGAGTACACCAATGACCTGCAGATGGGTGTTAAACAAAAACTCTACTATCTATCTATCATGTTTTTAGAATAAGGAGTCCTTATCTCCATTGTGAACTGAGATGTGTGTTGCATTTTCATTTTAGGAGTCTTTTCTTTTGGATGTGTTTTCATTTTACCCAGCTTACTAGTTTGTGAAATCTTCCATTGGATTGGTAATAAAGTCATGTTTGTTTGATTTGGCCAATTTTTGGGAGAAATGGCATGTTAGGGCAGTCCTTCACATCTCAGATTACTTATAGTTACTATGGTTCGTCATTGCAATATTACCACTGTAACTAGCAACAAATACTATCATGTTGTCACCTTGATATATCTTTTATTTTGAGACGATTTAAATGCATGTCATCACATATGAAGAACATTTATTTAAACAGATTAAATTAAATATAGTTGGTTTTTCCGAGCATTTTAACTACAAAACCAAACAATACCTTCCTCTTTTTGACTCACTTCCCTATTCCATACTTCAACTCATTGTCATTGTATTTTAAGTCGCTCCTTGCTCTTTCGACTATACTGATTTGATTTAGCCCGACATAGTGTTTTTAATCCTTCATTTGTATAGACGAATAAGAAAATTGCATCATATAATGACATGATACTGACCGGCTTTATAGTAAAGCAAAAAAACACATGTTTTAGTCCCAAAATAGAAGAATCATTATAACCATGTTAATTTAGGTTCAGATTATTTTGTTCATACCTTATTTTACTTACTTCTGTAAGTTTGCTATGGCGCGGCGCCAATGTTTCCATGCGCGAGCGACGACTTCATTCCTCCAAATCCAAATTATTTAATTTTAGTTTTCTTTCCTCCTACTCCCTAAATTCAATTAAAGATTGAAGATTAATTGTCGGCAGAGCCGATTCAATTTTCCATCTCGACTTCTTCGTTCAGATCTCCTTGATCTATAAATTTATCAATCTGATCATGAATTCGAAAAGTTCTCATTCTAAGTATTCGTCTAAACTCAGTTCGTTTGTTTGAATAAGAAATTGTTTTGTTCAATTGAACTGTTCTTCCCAAGTTCGCCTCGTATCCACGACAATGAATAATCATGTTACTCATTTCAGTTTGATGTTTGAGGTAAAATAATTTATTCGTATCTGTTTATGTTTGTATGATGTAACGTAATTATTGAAATCGAAAGCAATATTTGGATTCACAAATTCCATTTTGGGATGAATTATTTGTTATCAGCATGATTAATTTGGGTTAAATTGATTTTGGTTATTCTAGTTTGACAACTCCAACTTGGATTTGGAATTCCAGAATCTCAAATTTTTGCAATTCCGCTTGAAATATCAGTTTAAAGGGTTTGAGTTTGGATCTGTAACTTTAACTCCAACTTGAATCTCAACCAATTCTCTTTATAATTGGTTTTGGTTTAAGTGTTTAACTATTGTAAATCTTTTTTGGTCAGTTTAAATTGGTTTTTTCGATTAATTAAATCAAGTTTGAATAATTGGATTTGTTCAACCAATTTGGTTTAAATGTGTATTTTCCTTTTTATATACTGTACTTATGAATTCATCTTGAATTCATCGTTTGTAAATTTTTTAATTTGATTTTTTATCTACACGTTACTTGTCAGGTCTTAGCTTCTTACGATATAAGAGCTACCAGTTTACAATGTAGCAATTGCTCGACAAACTGAATGTAAATGGATTGAAAATTGGGTTGTATTGAAAGTGTTTGCTTATGAATACTGGGTTCTCTGCAAGCACCAGCAAACAGAGTCACCTCTCCAGAGGATTTTACACAATACTCAAAGGCTAACAAACCCTACTACATCGCATTCTTTTTATACTCGCAAAACCCTAGGTCCTGCTCTCCGATTGGTTCTGTCCATCTGAGCACCGGATCGTGCGCTCCTCCTCTGATTTCTGTACCTGCGCGAGCGTGGCTGGATAGCGACGAAGAAGACGCTGAGCTGGCTCCTGGTTATTGAAACGCTGCGTTCCCTTCCTTGCGTCGAAACGATGCGTTCCGCCTCCTTCTTCTCTGCCTTTAATGAAACGGGGCGTTTTGCCATTTCCTTCACCACGTGTCCCTTCCTGTGTAATTCCCAGTTTGCCCTTCGTGCTCTTTCCCATTCCTCGTGTAGCTTTATCCCTTGACCCCAGTTCTGACTCGCGATCTTTGTGATTCCCTTCTCCATTGCTGGGCTCCATGACATACAACTATACAAATTAGAGATTGAACATATACAAATGGAGATTTCATCATGATTAGTTTATATTGTATAGTGAAGGAGATGATGGGTAAGTTTATTATGTCCACTTATAAGTAAGAAGCCCGCGATTAAGTTTTTATATAAGTTCTTACAAATTAATGAATTTTTTTTTACCAATACCTCATTTATTAGTTTTGTTTTAGGCATCAATGTATGTTGAGTCGGTCCTCTCGCGGTGATATGGTATTAGTGGCTAGTATACCGTAGTAATATAATCACCGTTTGTATGCTAGTGCGACCCTACCATGGGATAGGAAAATATATTCTAGTGGTTTACTCGTTTTATGGTCTCAGGACCAGAGTTCGAGTCTCAGTTGGTACGTTCTGCGTTGTGCAGTGTGTTGTGTGTATTGCGGATTATAATTTAAAATTAAAATTAAAATTGGGTCAATGTATGTTGGGCTGGGCTGTGGCACCGAATTGGACCAACCAACTCCTGGATTGGGCCTAATTTAATTCCATTTTAAAATAACCCAAAAAATAAAATAAAATCATTAGGGTTTTTGTGGAAATCTACGAACTCTATAAAATGGATCCCGTGGATGAAATAATGTAGCCGCCCCATTTTGAAGACTCGGAGCAGAAGAACAGGTCAGCCTCCATCCTTCTTTCACTTCTGGAAATTGTTCAATTCGTTCCGTTTCAACATCAAATTTTAGTATTGATTATAGATCTCGCTGTCCCTGTTTTGTTAGAATGTTTTTTCCTTAATTTTAAACCTGAAATTTTCATTTTCCTTTCAATGTTTATGTATCTGCACCCAAATGTATGAATTGATTCTGAGTTTGTTCCCATTTCTCCATTTTGTATTGATTTTGTTAGATGAATTGTGGGTCTGAATCGTTTTTGGTCATTTGTCTTGCGCAGTGAGTTAGTTCCCTTGAAATATTGTACAGATAGGTTATTGATCCATGGTTATTGTACTACACTGTTGTTTGGTTTGTTATGATATGATATGATATGTAGCAATACATATATTCATTTATGTTACTGGTTGATTAAGGGCGTTTGATGTGATATTAATATTGGAAGAGCTCCCAGTGATTGAACTTCATTTGTAAAAGTTTCAGCCTTGTCTGAATGTATGCGTTGATAATTTTGTTCCGAGGGAGCTTTATTAATTGATCTGTAGCTACTTTTAGAAAAGTGAAATGGGTCTTGGATTTTAGTTTTAATCTAAGCCAACATGTTTTTTAGGGTTTTTGTTTGATTGCTTTTATTTTTCACAATGTATAAATTTATATTTATGAAACTACACACTTGGCTAGCATGATTAATTTTTTCAGTGCTAATGACATTTGATAATGTTTCATGTTGATCTCTAATTATGATGAAAAATAAGTTTTGTTATTATACTGTGATTCTTTCAACAATTGAACCTAACTGTAATCTGACTATCATAATTGTAACCTTATTCTGAGCTATCTGCATTCTTGCAAATGATTTATCTTTATGTCTTTTCATTGAACAGAAACATTTGCGTTGTTTTTCTAAAATGATATTTCTTTCTTTTGAATCAGATCTCTGAACTTTTGCTATTTATTGTTTCAGGAGCATAATGGGTCGAAGGCCAGCCAGGTGTTACCGTCAGATCAAAAACAAACCGTACCCCAAGTCAAGGTATTGCAGGGGTGTTCCCGACCCCAAGATCAGGATTTATGATGTGGGCATGAAGAAGAAAGGTGTTGATGAGTTCCCATTCTGTGTCCATCTTGTCTCATGGGAGAAGGAAAATGTCTCTAGTGAAGCACTGGAAGCTGCTCGTATTGCTTGCAACAAGTACATGACTAAGTTTGCTGGAAAGGATGCTTTCCACCTACGTGTCAGGGTCCACCCCTTCCATGTCCTCCGTATCAACAAGATGCTTTCGTGTGCCGGAGCTGATAGGCTCCAAACTGGTATGCGTGGTGCCTTTGGCAAGCCACAAGGTGTGTGTGCTAGGGTTAGCATTGGACAGGTGCTGCTCTCTGTTAGGTGCAAGGACTCGAATGGGAACAATGCGCAGGAGGCGCTCAGGAGGGCCAAGTTCAAGTTCCCCGGTCGCCAGAAGATCATTGTGAGCAGGAAGTGGGGATTCACCAAGTTCAGCAGGGCTGATTATGTGAGGTGGAAGTCGGAGAACCGAATTCAGAATGATGGTGTCAATGCTAAGCTCTTGGGATGCCATGGACCGCTGGCTGCCAGACAGCCTGGAAGAGCTTTTCTGAGTGATGATATCAATGTTGCTGCTTAGGTCTTGAATTTTGATTTCTGTCAAGTTGATGTTTTTGTTTTAGTTTTTCATTTTGGTTATGAATGGTGATGACATTTGCTTTGAAACTATGGCCATCTTATCAGACTTTTATAAGTATGAAGCAGCAGGTTTTTGGAATTATGTTTCTAGTATCCATGTTTATTATGTGCCTTTGGAGCTTTCTTCCAAAAATAATATTTGTTAATATCTTCAGATTTGGTATTTACTCGTGGTTATATTGCTTTGTGTCTTTTTTACCTAGTTTTTTAATTGTCATTTTCATCAGAAATCAAGTTGTTTTGTACAAAAACATGTGTCTTGTACATTATTGTTCAAGATTTTCAATATATTGTTATAAACTGTTGAGAAATAATGTTTTTTGAGTGGAGAATTTTAAATCAAAAGAATCACGACCAACGTTAAAAATGATAATGGTAAATCATTTAAATTTTAAGATTTATTTTAAAATATTACTACTGAAATAGAGGGTCCAATATATACAATCTGGATCTATTTCAATATCTAAGTGTATGGAGCTTGTTAGAGTTTGATTAATAATATTAGATAGTTAACAAAATTGTATATTAAATTTATTTATAACATTCATGTTTTTTTTACCTCTCATCATAAGAAGTTTCTCTAACCAAATACATTTGAGAATATTCCATCTCATTAGAAATTTACATGGCTTATATCAACTATTCAAATGAATAACAAATATACAAGATACTATCACTTGGGATGAAATCGGATACAAACCCCTCTTACCATACAAAGATAACACTATGATCCAATAGTTCATATTAATAAACTCATTTAATAGTGAATTAATAAAGAAAAATACAATAGAATTATTATATAAACCTTTCAGATATCAACTGAAACCATAGTAGTTTATATACGAGCCGCTCATTTTTCCCAAACTAGTTTCAGTTCTTCGACCTCAAGGGACAACCAAAACCCCAAAGCGTAACATGTCATAGTCGTCGACGAATCCACCAACTCAATTTTTGGCGCCTTACCGGTTGGAATCGACAACCTTCTCTGGCTGGAGATCCCGAATTGTATATTCATATGCAACTCCAAATTTTATATTAAGTGCATTGAATAATAATTAATTACTTTCTGATTTATGGATTTAGTCTCCTACCTAGACAATGGTCTTATTTTAATTTGTAAAATAGTTTATTTAATTCCATGATTTTTCTACTGCATTGTCGATGAAACGTTGTTTAAAGCATGATTTAACCTTCCGATGAATTTGATTGATGATGTCAGTGTCCTGGTAAACCGCTCGTTGATTTAATAACATGAGTTGATGATTTTTATTGCCGTGAAAAGTTTATTTTTACGGTTTATGACAATGATTTGTAAGTTATTTCATGGTCATATGTTGTGTAGCAATGGCTATGGATGTTATAGTGATTTGATTTCAATACCTATTTTATTATGGCTTATGGCTATATCAAGTTCTAATCTCTAAAGTTCATGATAAATTAAGTATAGAAATCATGAAATAATTGAAATGAGTTCATGAAGCTGGATTAATAAAACATAAAGAATTAAAATATGAAACTTATCAAATTAAACCATGAAATTTGATGAATTTGATCATGAAACTTGACAAACTATACTACAGAACTTGAGAAATGAAAAAACTTGATAAATTAGACCACAAAACGTGATGAATGAAACTATGAAACTACTATAACGAACTGCTGAAATCGATTTCATGCACGGTGCTTTGGTTTAAGATTATACTGAGTTCATTTTGATAATATCGAAATAAGAAAATAATAATTAAAGATATTGAAATTTGGAAAATAATAACTAAAGTAAAAACGTGTATAAAAATATGTTTATACCCCTCTATTAGTATCAAATGACCAAAATAAATTCAAAATTATATTAGTGTGTCATT
>JAYMTS010000345.1:0-11455 GCA_036898005.1 Geranium phaeum
TATAACAGGACTGGACTTCTGCATATGAATCGGAGTTCACAGGGGGGCGTAGGCACGAGGAGCCCACCAACACAGGTCCAAATCGACCCCCTCTGATACCATGTAAAACTGGGTTGTACATATCGGGTCGGACTCCACAACTAAAAGCTCAAGCTTCTTAGTTGGGTTTGACTATTTCCTTTATATACACCCATATGATTTCATATTCTTTCAATGTGAGACTTTACTTAATTTTCCCTCTCATGCTTCATGTACGTGTGAGGCTTTTTCTTGAAGACTTCCGCTACTGGCCCAAGTGGTTAAGTGCTAGGGTCCTTGGGCCAATGGCCAGGGTTCAAACATAGTAGGATGTGCTATTATTGATTAAAACAGTAGAAGTAGCGTTTCTGTTTTCCGTTGCACACACTTTCTGTGTTTTGCGCCATCTAGTCCTGCATTTCTTATCTGCTCATGTATTTTGTATTGTATTTTACCTCCTTTTGTCCCTTGTTTTTTGAGGGAAGACATGATTCTTGTAACAGTTCTGCTTTAACACGGTGGAAGTTTTTCTAGGTCCCCTGAAATAGATATGTCAGAGCTTGAAAGTTTGTTCTCCTCAGCTTCTGCTTCAGTGGGTCGACGTGGCACTAACATCAAGAAAGCTGAGAGAGTGCAATTGGTAAAATCTCATTTTTAGTTTTATTTTTGCCAGAAAATGTTTGTATTGAAAATATGGTGCTTGATAGTTTTCAAACTTGTAATGTATTCTGGAAAATTTGTAAACAATCACCAATCCTATACCGTTCAAAACAGCAATCCAGCTGCTTGGAGTATGGGAGTGGAAAACCCTTCTTTGCTTCATCAAAGAAACAATGGGAAAAGGGATGCATGTGTTGTTTTAGGGAAGTGAGTGTACAAGCTAGAAATGTCTATGGACCAAATAAACATGAATGTACTACAAAAAAACCAGGCCAATTGATTTTCTACTATCTAAGTTATTGAAATTAAACAGCCCTTGACAGATGATTTAGAATCCAAATAGTCACCCATTAAGTATTTGCATCGCTGCTGCATAGTGTCCTTTACAAAAACAGATCCCTATCCCCTAATCAATCATCTTCCCAAGAAAACTTATAGTGTAATGTAGACAATTTTGACATGGTGTGCCTTTTCTTTCTAGATTAACTAAACATTTTGGGGACTGGTATTACTGATGAAAAAAGTAACTAAAAATTTGATCAGTTGTCCTCATCGTGATTTAATAATCACTTCTGTTATGAATGTACTAAAAAAATTATGTTTTTTTTGCGTTTCCTTCTGCCAGATTGACTTACGTAGAGCAAATAATTGTGAAATAATGCTCACAAAAATAAAAGTTCCTCTCTCGGATATGATTGTAAGTTATCTTCATTACAATTCATCTGGTTAGAATTATTTTTTCATTCATTGCATTTTCAACATTTTATCAGTTGGGTTAACCACCTGTTTTTGACGAATAATAACTTGCGCCCAAAGGAATGATATATGTCTAATTGTTTCCAGAATGCTGTCCTAGCGTTAGATTCTGCAGCTCTAGACATTGATCAGGTTGATAACCTCATTAAATTCTGTCCCACTAAGGAGGAAATGGAAACACTCAAGGTAATATGTCTTCTTAAGCGTATCCTTGTTTCTTTTCTCTTTTATGTGTATGTGGGGCATTTTCTTCATTGGGCTTTCATAGTTATTTTTTGTTGTTAATTACTAATTTAATCACATTCTCAGAAATACACTGGCAGCAAGGAAATGCTTGGGAAGTGCGAACAGGTTCATTCAGACGCCTTGCTCTTAAATGCATGGGTCGTCTAATAAACATCGTGTCTTATATGTGTTTCAGTTTTTTCTGGAGATCATGAAGGTCCCACGAATAGAACCCAAGTTACAAGTATTCGCTTTCAAAATAACCTTTTCTAGCCAGGTACTTCTAACGTTTGTTATTCACATGTGAAGCCACAGTCAGTTTGTGAAAATTCTCGCGCTTATAATAGGATTTATATGGTTCAGGTGAATGACTTGAGATGTAACCTTAATACAGTTAATAATGCTGCCCGAGAGGTATCGCTGAAGTTGACGATTCTTATAATAAATATTAATTAGATTACGAATCCTCCCATGTGAAATTTCATATACAGTATCGCAGGTAAAGAATTCTGTAAAGTTGCGTCAGATAATGCGGACAATTCTCACTTTGGGGAATGCTTTGAATCAGGGAACTGCACGTGGTACCATGGTTATTTTTTATCTTGTTCATGACTTTGCCGCCGTTATTTTTCTTGGTTCACAATCTATTCTTGTATTGCAGGTTCTGCAATAGGTTTCAAATTGGACAGCCTTCTCAAGTTATCTGATACTCGAGCAAGAAACACAAATATGACTTTGATGCACTATTTGTGCAAGGTGGGAACCTTGAAATGGTAGACTTCAATTACTAGTCAATGCTCTACATTCTGCATTTTGTGCATATTAACATTCCATTCCATTGGATATTTACATAAAACGTAGTTTATTTTTTCAGATCATTGCTGAGAAACTGCCAGAGTTGCTCGATTTCAATAACGATCTTAAGCATTTAGAAGCTGCCTCTAAGGTATGCGTAGACTGTACTGGTATTGGCTCCTCTTTGTTTTTCTCAACGTGTTAGTAACTTTGTTTTTGTTACGTTTTACCTTCAAATTGTAGATTCAATTTAAAATGTTGGCCGAAGAAATGCAAGCTGTGAGTAAAGGTCTTGAGAAGGTCGAGCAAGAACTTGCTGCTTCAGAAAATGAGGATGCTGTATCTGCCCGCTTCCAAAAGGTTACACACTAGGTTACTTTGTTAAGCAATCTGTTCATTTCATTTTGAACCAACATAGTTCAGAAATAACCCATTTCCTAAATAATAATTGACACATAATGTCCAGTATATTTATTTTTGTTTAGTTTTCAATGTTAAGTTTTGAAATTCCATGGTGCTTTATAATGAGTTTTGGCTCAATGCTTTCTGAAAAACTAGAGATAAAATTTAAGGGTCTTTTTTGTCATCTTTATATGTTGCATTCCAAAGTTGCATATTAGCGTATGTTATGATTTGGTTATTACGTAAAACATGGATGCTTGAAATTCAGGTACTGAAGAACTTTCTTGATACTGCTGAAGCTGAAGTAAGGTCTGTTACGTCTTTGTATTCCGAAGTGGTGAGTTTGTACCTCTTCTTGGTTGATATGGTTTACCATTTACACTTGTATTTTGTCGCTGATCCGTCGTCTTCCATACCAGGGAAGAAATGCAGATTCATTGCCTCAATATTTCGGCGAGGATCCAGCAAGGTGCTCGTTTGAGCAAGGTCCATTCCATTTCCGTCTTTTTCCATTTTCGTGCGCAAATTATATATTTTTTGTTTCAACTTTCTTTCCGCTTTACCTTTCAGTGATGCAAACATTGGCCGTGTTTGTGAAGACATTCAATCAGTCGCGCGAAGAAAATGAAAAGCAGGCTGACGCCGAGAAGAAGAAACTGGAAAAAGAAGCCATGAAGGAAAAAGCAGCAGCTCACTCCTCTGCAAAGAAAGACGGTCTGAATTTTGACAAGTCAAAACCAAAATTACACGCTCGATCAACTTCAAGCGATAGGGAAACATGAAACCGGAGGCTGGTTAAGGATTTTTACATCATTCTTTGGTGCCTGAATTTATTGGGTATTAACAGCTGAGTTTGGCAGATGCAAGCACAAGTTTGCTATGATGATACTGTACAGAAACTTATGGTCTTGAAGCAAAGTTGCATGTAAATTTGAAGGTGTATATATTTAAATTTTACAGTTTGTGAAAAATGAAAATAAAACAATAATGGAGAAATGAAGTTTCAAGTTGAGGGAATCACCCTTGTGAATGATGTGACACTTGCTATTACCATTTATGACTAACTGAAACTAACTGAAGCTTAAGGTGCACACACATTCTCTTCACTTTCTATCACATTTTAGAAAATCAACAACTTTTGACTTGAAGTTGTGTGTGTGTGCCTTTCAAAGCTCAATAATGCAGTAGCTGTAGGTCTCTCAACTTTTCACTTTTTGCATCAGCAACTTAATAATATGAGAACTACTACACAATCAATTAAGACTGGGGCCGTGGATTTCATGGATAAAGTAGTTTATTTAGCTTGTTAAAAAAATTAAATCGAAAATTATTTAATCAGTATTTTGGACAAATT
Source organism: Geranium phaeum (assembly GCA_036898005.1). Lineage (NCBI taxonomy): Eukaryota > Viridiplantae > Streptophyta > Magnoliopsida > Geraniales > Geraniaceae > Geranium > Geranium phaeum. Next base: position 4,211 of record JAYMTS010000345.1, read on the forward strand.
ACAATTTTCAAAAATATTCATCTTCTGATAACAGGACATTCCAATATAATTTTATGATGATCTTTCTGTCACAAAACACTTACGTTAAATAAATCTTAGAGCGTATTTCTATGTCTCAGTGCAACTCAACCACGACTCATGTTGATACTTTCCTAAAGCTTAAGAAACTGATTGTCCTTCTCTTAACTAATATGTCTGTCTATTGCCAACTGGTGAGATCTTTGCAATACTTATGTATTACCATACTATGTTTGGCTTATGTTGTCCAACAAATATACCCATACATGCATGCTCTACGAGAACCCCCATCCTCAGCTCCTTAAACAGATTTTTCATTGTGCCATAGACAAGATTATTTATGAAATCTACTTAACCGCTTTTACACGTTTTTCCATCAACTCATACTCTGACGCGGAATGGGCCGGTTTCCCTTATTATCGCTTTTCAACCTCTATTTACTGCATGTTTCTCAAAGACAACCTTGTGTCTCGGTTTTCCAAATGCCATGCTACCATCTCTCGTTCCACTTCTGAAGCCAAATACAAGGGTGTTACTAATGCATTTTTCGAAATCAGTTGGTTGCACAACCTACTTTTTGAACTCCACGTTCGGGATGCAGCAATTTTTGTTTTCGACTGTTAGAGTCTCAGTTATGAAAAATGTGAATATATTCACATACAAAATATGATGAGCTCGACTTTATGTTGGTCTCGTTCGCATTATCTACGTTCCTTCTAAATTTCAATATGCTAATATTTTCACTAAAAAGTTGTCTCGCATGTTGTTCTCTCGCTTTTGATTCAATTTAAGCATCCATTCTTCTCCGGCTCCAACAAGTAGAATGTCTTAATAACTAATTATGTAACTATCTACTCACAACTGCTCCATACATGTGTGTTCCAAACAAAACAACCAATCAAAAGCACCCATATTTCAAACAGAAACTCCAAAACGACGACGTAGTAATGGTTCACAGACACTATCGTGTTCCGTAACGCACACAACAACGCATCACGATAACAACGATACGGCTTTCGCATATAAATATCTCCTCCTCTTCCTCCCCAGAAATTTCCCTTTTTTCTCTTCCTCTGAAGAACACACTGCAGCTTCTCTCTGTACTTCAATTCAATTCCCAGACACTCAATTTCTTGGTTCGATCGGAGTCGGAGCTGAGATGGTGAAGGAGACCGAATACTACGACGTGCTCGGCGTCAGCCCCACCGCGACGGAGGCGGAGATCAAAAAAGCCTATTACATCAAGGTAATCGCCGTCTTCTTTAACCAGTAACTGTGATTTGTACTCAATCGCGTCTCTGATTGTGTTTCCGAGGAGAGAAATGTGGAGATTGGAGTTGATAAGGTGTGGATTGTGTAGAAATTTTGATTTCTGGATCTGCTGAGCTCAGAGTGGAGGCAGATCTGTAGATTGATTGTTCTGTGGGATTGTAGTGGAGTCAGTCACTGTGTCTTGTACTTGGTGCTTGTTTTGACCAGATTTTTGGTGGTTGACCTTTTTTTTGCATTTTTCTTGAACCCAGGCTTGTGATTTTGGAAGGGAAATGTCATGGTTAGTGTGAGAAGTTTTGTTTAGTTGTCTGTTTTCTGGGAAAATTGTGGGTAATAACTGTTTTTGCTTGTGTGGAATGGAACTTGAAAAATCACTGAAGAAAAGGAAGTAAAGTAACTTGATTTGGTGTCAAGGTAATAGGTATGAGTAGTCATCGACTCCCGGGAGAGGGTAGAAGAATGAGACATAGTATTGGACATACAATGCATTACAGACGGTTGATCATCCCATCCCACTTCAAGCGGGTCATTCCACTCCACCTCTTAGAAAAGAAATAGAAAAAAACAATTGGAAAGTTTTTTTTTATATAAATTGATCTTTTAGTTTATTTTAAAAGCAATAATTTATGGGATTCTACTACTGCTTATCGAAACAATAATTTGTATTTGCCTGTTACCATTTCCTTGATGCACATATAACATAGTTGCTCACTGGAGAGTGGAGCTGTATGTCTCTGTGTACTTGTGAATGCACCTCCTCATTTCAAGTGTCGATCTCTATTTTTTTGTAAACTAAAGCTATGATAGCGTTGAATTTGAGTACTTGGGTTATTGCCTTGATCACGGTTAAATCTAGTAGGTGACGATATTTCTGAAAAAAATAATGAAATTAGGACCTGGAGCTTTGAGCTGTTTCTTGATCGGTGATCTTTCATGTTGCTAATGTGTAAGAATGAAATGGGGGTTAAAATAAATACCTGAACTATAGGTTAGGCACCAGTGTACTTCTCTTAACATAAATGTTTGGATTATTTGTATACTCTGTCAAGCCATGTGGCTTTACAACCTAGCAAACACTAACACAGTTGAATTGTCTAGGTCTTGCAAATTGATTATTGATATTCCTTCTTAAAGGTACTAGCATGAATGGGTGGTTTCTGTTTATCTTATGAATCATATTTTTTTGTGGTTTGCAGGCACGAAAGGTTCATCCAGATAAGAATCCAAATGATCCTCTTGCAGCACAAAATTTTCAGGCAAGACTTATGAGTTATGAGAAACATTTATTTCTGTTTTTGAAAATAGTAGATTGTTCAAAGGAAATTATAGTTTATATAAAATTATCATGATATCATCATGGTGTGAAGCTTATATCTCATGAATGAAGGTGCATTTAGACTATATTATCACATGTGGAATGCATGCATTAGACTCCTAGTCTTCTTTATTTCTAAAAACCTAAGGGCATCAGGGAAGTAGTATTTATGAAGTGAGCCTTAGTAAGGCATTTTCAAACTTCATGTACTTTTATGCTGATCTAAGCTGTATTTCCAGTAGCATAACCATATTAAGCATCTAAATCCCGTAATGATTCATTTTGTTCCTCATTTTTAAGATTGTGATACTATAATTCTCAATCAGTCCTTTAGATTGGTTCATCCAGCCCTGACAAGTAGGTTTTCCATTTGCTTCATTGCACCTTCCATACTTTATTTTAGCTTAGTTGTTTATTTCCAGCTAGATGTGCTTTCACATCATTTTACGTACAGCCTTGTCCTCAATGATTATGTTGTCTTCCTAGTATATTTGGAATGTTTCATTGAATTGGTGTTCGGCTACCGTGTTGCATTCTTCTTCTTTTTTGTGAAATGCAGATTTTTTTTGGGACTTCAAAGATTTGAGATTAATTATAGATCCATTTATCCTGGTTCAGGTTTTGGGCGAGGCTTATCAAGTACTGAGTGATCCTAACCAACGACAAGCATACGATGCTTATGGGAAATCAGGAGTCTCAACGTTAGTTTGTGTCCTTGATGTCCAATTAATGAATTTCGTGATTAATAGTGTCTAGCTCAATCGTCCTTACCCCCTAGGCATTATGTTTTTGCAGAAGTTTGTAAAATATTTACACAGTATTCATGTCTGTTATATATTCATATACATACCTTCCTTTGCAGTGAAGCAATTATTGACCCAGCAGCAATCTTTGCAATGCTCTTTGGTAGCGAACTTTTTGAGGAATATATTGGCCAGCTTGCCATGGCATCAATGGCTTCCCTTGATATTTTTACAGAAGGGGAACAGTTTGATGCTAAAAAGTTACAAGAGAAAATGAGGGTAAATTTACTCACTGCCCCTTTCCAATTGAATAGATGTTTTTTTTATCATCATACTAATTTGAGATAAGATTTATGCACTTATTCTTAGTATCTGAGTTTTATTTATTTGGCCTTGGGAGTCTAGGCACACATAAGATAAGCAGGGAGTAATCATCATAAGTAGTTGATGGTATATCTTGTCTTTTTCTTATATTTGTTTGAGGATTCAATAACGTTGACCGGGGATGAGTAGAAAATAATGTTTATTAATCCATAAAACATTTTACTGACCCAGTCAAAATTATATTCACCTTGTGGTTGATTTGGCTCTAGAACCATTGAATTAGTTTTGTATATCATAAGTAGAGTGTTTAACTGCTATAATTTCACATTTTGCGATGTTAAGTGTGGTTCTCTATTATTTTTGTTTGTCTTATACACTACATGCATTAACTTACCTAATTGATAAAACATGCTCTTTGATTTGCTATTTTTGATCCATACAGAAATGCTTTCAAAATTTCAATTTTATTGGTCTACATTCTAACAGAAATCAGTATCTTATCTGATGCGCGGAGAAGCATCTGCTAATTATATTCATGCATAGCAGACGCCTAGCATATCATAAGCAATACCAAATTAATCATGTCATATTGTCATTTCCTTGAACCCACTTTTTTCACTTTCTAGTTTATTATTGTCTAATTTGTTTATGAGATGCGTTCCTCATTTCAGATATGTCATTTAATTGATTTCCATATATCTGTGGCATGACATATTATAACAGTGTGATGTAGTCTATCATTTGTGAGTCTGCATTTTTAGCCCTCTATCCCATTACTTGTCAATCTCTGTGAAATAGCTTGTACACTTTCCTGCTTGGTTTGAAATATTATGTTTTGTACTCTAAGTTGAAGTAGAAAATTTTGCAAGTTACTCATTTCTGAAGAAGCTTCTCTTTTAACTGTAGGTTGTCCAGAAGGAAAGAGAAGAGAAACTTATTGAAATTCTTAAAAATCGACTCAACCTTTATGTACAAGGAAATAAAGAGGAATTTGTAAGAGTTGCAGAAGCTGAAGTAAAGCGCCTCTCAGATGCAGGTAATCTAGCTTGTTTTAAACGGCATGCTCTATGGCTTGTGAAAATGCATAGTAATTGTAGGAGAAACGACAGAAGTGATCCTTTTTCATATTTGGATCTTCCTTTGTCTTACAATTTAATGTCATATTCTTAAGACTCTTTTATCAGGGCAACCACTGGTTCCTTTTGTTCCCTGATTTTGTAAATTGAAAGTTGCAAGTGGATGATTGTCCCCAAAATTCACTCAATTTGTAGATATAAGCTTGTACAAGAACAATCTTTTTACAGAAACGATCTTATGGTAAACATATAAGAGCTTTCACAAATATTTAATATGGAAGTGTATGGAAAAACTATCTGAGGCTAGGAAATCACATCATTGACTCTTTCATAAATAAGGTTGGTGGAGGCTCTCAAGAAACTTAATGACTCATTCATCCTTATATAACCATCCAGCTATGTGGAAGTAAGTTCATGTTTAAAACACGTGAGGGAGAGCATTGAGATAGATAAACCCGTATTAGAAGAATATGAAGAGAGGATAATTATAAAGGCTAGGGTCACAACCAACTAATAAGGTTATAATATATAGTTGTGGAGCCCGACCTGATATATTTAGTCCAACTATATAAAATTTACTATGATATCATCATCCCTGATTTGGGCCTATTGCGATCTATGGTGTGATGTGTTTGTGTTGTTTCCCTTATTTTTGGTGTAGTCTACGTGCGAAGCTCGCACGTATGGGGAGTGTTGAAGCATCCCACATTTAAAGAATGTGAATTAATTGGCTATTTGTAAATATCTTGGGGCTTCTGCCTGTCATGTTAGTAGCTAATTCACACCCAACTCCATTAACATTAACATCAAAGTGCAGCCAGGTTGGCTGGCACAACGTTGCCGGTCACTACCCTCATACCACAATTGTTTGGGAGTGGCTAAACATAGTGATTATGTTGATGCTACTCTGACACTTATGTCTATGAAAAATGATTTTGAAGATTGGATTGTGCATACGAGCTTGTGCTTCCTTGTCTTGAGCTCGATCGGAGGGTTGAGCAAATTGACGTCATTTGGTAAAATCATTTTAGCTTGTGAATGAGGAAATCCTAAAAACTGACTCTTGTATGGGTCTGTTGTGATCCCTGGTGTGCTATGTTTGTGTTGTTTCCCTGATGCCTGGTGCGTCCCACACATGAGGGGTGTTGAAATATCCCAGATCTAAAGGCTGAATTAATTGTCCACTTGATAAACATCTTGAGAAATTCATCTATCAACTTTAGCTTTTAAGTGGATTGGGTTTTAACATAATACTAGACCTAACATTACCAATTTGGGCCTCCTCATGCTTCCTCCTGTGGTCTCTGTTGCATATGCAGAATTCTCCAGACGTGAGGGGGAGTGTTGAAGTAAGTACGCATGTGGAAAGCACGTGAACAGGAGTGTTGAGATGTATTAACGTTCATCTAAAAATAATATAGAGCTAAGTTGGGCTAAGTGGTTAGGAGCTCATTTCTGCATAAATGAGGTCGAGAGTTGAATCTTGGTCATACAATTAGATTAGGTTTTACTGTGTTTTATTGCTGATTAAAAATATTATAGAAAGGTCAAGGTCACACCCAAATAAGAAAGTTGACCTTTATAATTATGGACCTGACCTGATGTATTTAGCCTAATCTAGTAAAATTCACAATTCCAATTGTAGACAATTTGATTTTAGTTTAGATATTATATTCCTTATTTTTCTTACGCATTGCTTTAATTGTTGTGTTCAAATTGTAAAACTAATTTGTTATTGTCTTTGAGCTTTGGCTCTGGTGGGCAGAAAGCTGGGTTTTGGTCAGCTCTTAATATTCACGTGTATATAGTATTTATATGATGCAATTGGTATTTTTAATTATATATATCTCTATTTCTGCAGCTTATGGAATTGATATGTTGAATACGATTGGCTATATATATGCAAGGCAGGCTGCTAAAGAACTTGGGAAGAAGGCAATATATTTGGGTGTGCCTTTTGTTGCTGAGTGGTTTAGAAATAAAGGACACTTCATTAAATCTCAAGTAACAGCAGCAACAGGTCAGTAGACGATGCTGACTTCAATAACTAACAGGGTTGCAAAATTTTATTTTATATCTGCAAATATAAATAAGTTGTCTGGCTGTTTGTCCTTTTTATAAGATGTAGCACTTAAACTTCTGAACTGATTTCTCTCCCAGTATCTCAAGACTGCCCTTAGTTCTATTCTTGCATGTGGAATGTGGCACTGATAGTGGATAACCTGTTTCTACTACATTGCAACATGCTAATATAAGTATAATCGGCAAGGCATGAATAACGCGATCACTTCGCAGTTTTGGCATTGAGGCCATTTAGAGATTTGGTAGTGATATATTTGTTCTGCAAGCATTTATGTGCTTTGTCAAACTTTTTTTATCAACGATTAAAACGATTATATTAAAGAAATAGAGAGATCAATTCCCAAGATGGGAAAAGAAAACTCAAAGAAACAGTACAACCAAAAAGGAACTACAGTACAAGATGATAAAACATGAA
>JAYMTS010000346.1:0-11455 GCA_036898005.1 Geranium phaeum
ACCGATAAAAAATAATAATCCGGTATCAAGCCGGACAGCTGAAGCTACAGATGGTGGGACAGACCCATCACCATAATCCTAGCTACTATTTGTTAATGCAAACTTGGTCAATTCATGAGTCATTTGTTTATCAACAAAATCATATGTTGGGCAGCACAGCAGAGATCATGAGATGAGTGAAGCCACATACATAGCTTTTGTGTGTTTATTTAGTAGGAGAATTAAAGCAAGCAACATAATGAGTTGATGTACCCAATGCACGTTGCAATTAAACATGAACATGTTTTCTTTTTTAAGCAAATGCATGAGATTGGGAGAAGAGACACTCACTACACAAGCAACACGTCCACTATATTTTTATCAATTACTTAACCATTATTTATCACTAATATTCTTCTTTATGGGGCTCTGTAAACATATGGTAGAAAAAGCAAGATAATTCATAGAAGAAAACAATTAGACCTTTGATTTACAAAACATTGTGCTTCTGCTTTTTGGGATCTATGATTGTCCCCAAGAAGCATGTTGTTGGGGGAGATGGAGATCTTTGCAGAAGTTGCAAGATATTTATCATATATTGTTAAAATTCTACATATTTTAAATGTGAAATATGGTCACTCTTGTTATACGTATAAAATTGCGGTCCATAATTTAGATATGAGACTCTGCTTGTAGATTATAGACATTTGACTCTATTGGAACAAACTAACGTCATAGAGGGATACATATCGAAGACAAACTAAACTTAATATCATGTCTAAATCCAATCCCGCCAAAAAGTCAACATCGTAGGTGAATATCTCAAAATTCTTATCAACTGTACACAACATTGACATATTTTAAATACATGCCCTTGACAGCCATCTTTATGGCTTTTATTAAAAAGAATCAATGCATGCCATGCCATATCAGTCCATGTGATCCCCATTTCTATATATCTCTTCACCTAAAAACCATATCTAATTTGATTACACAGTACCTCCAAATTAACCACAAATGGCTGTGACATTACAATTACAAAATCATGCTAATTCTTCCTTATCACGAAACTAATAATCTCAAGTTACGTGCTAATCTAGCCTAGTACTATACTAATATTAATCCAAATCTCTAATCGTCACGATGCTTCTAACCTGTTTCTCCTTGTTTACTTGCTAAATACGTACATGATAGGCTCATTTTTTGATTAACTGTAATCCATGTCCTAATATTATTTAATAACTTTTCCTTTCTAAGCTAATAGGCAATTTATGTTTATATTATGCATGTTTTGTCGTATAAGCATGCTTTGACATGAACATCTAGGCAAATGTCCCCCCAACATTGCTAGACAACAAAATTAACATTCCAGTGGGGACCCATCTGAAAAGTTCTAGCTATATGCAACAATTGCTTCAAAATAATATATAACAAAAGAGCTAGGTAGCTTTGTGATCTTCCACTCTCATGCATGGTTAAATAAAGTATATTAAACTATTCCTTTAATTTGTATCCTCATGCAAATTTTATATTCATCAATAATGGGGGCCTAATTAGTTATAAGCATTAACAGAGCAATAACAATAATAATTATAGCACAAGTTTCATGACTCATGACCCCAATAAGTAGAGCATGTGAAGAACCCAATCTTCAGCTATCAGCTAATTTAAAGAGAAAAAGATTGTGATTCTTTCATATAGAGAAGATTAAGCAAAGAGATATGGGAAAAAGACTAGTAGCTATAGATTTCAATTATTATTAGTTGTCTTGTGGTGTGGTGGCAATTTTCTAAATTACTCATAAATGTCTCCTAATTTTGAGCTGATGTTGGAGAAATCAAGCTGGCTTTCATGTCTGGTGAGAGAGAGGAAATGGTGGGTCAGCAATGGCAGCTTTGGTCAATGAGGGATCATTTTAGATGATTGGCAGTGACAATAACAGAGTTTCAACACACTTTGCCACTTCTAAACTAACTATATATTCAAAAATAAAGTTTTTGTCTCTGTGAATGAATAGTAACACTGTGATCTCTATAATAATAGTATCTCAGTCTCATGAGCTTCTGTGGGGACTCACTCTGAGCTCTGATCAGTGATCACAGACCCTCTGCCATATCATATCATTACTTAGATATCTTCTTCTTTTTTCCTTTTTTTTATTTTTCAGTGAAAAAAGAAAGAGGGAAAGCTTTTTAGGGGCTGCACTGAGCAGCCCAGAGCCTGCAGTGCAAGCTCTCTGTTAAAGGGAATGAGGACTGTCTGATCTTAATGAGATGGTTAATTTCAGGTACAGTCAGATTCCAAGATATGTGACTCTGATCTCATCTTCATCTCTACCTCTCAACCACACACCCAACCAAATAATTATACCCCAAATCTACAATCATTAATGTCCTTGCCAGCTCTAATGATACATGTATCATACTTCATACACCTTCTGACTTAAAAGATTAATATGTCAATGCTTGCTAAACACGGTAAGATAAACATCTAGTATGACACGTAAGTGAGAGAAGGTCAATGGGTTGAAAAGAAAAGAAAAAATAACAGATGATAAGAACAATTCATTTCCAAATGGAAGTATTTATGTTGAAAGAAGGTAGGAGGTGAGAGTGCATTATAATGATACAAAACATCAATCTCATTGATTCAGTGATTGTCTAGGAGGGGCAAGATCACATGGGAGCACCAATGATGAACAGATGCAAATGAGACAATGGCAGAGGATTTGGTGGAGCCACTTTAATGACACATTAGCTATATTACAATTACATACACTCTCATGTCATTTGTAATTGTACCCCCCCTCTCCCTCATATCCATCACTTCTCTCTCTCTCTCTCTCCCCCAAATTACAAAACCAATTAAAACTCTTAATAATTGCCCATCAATCATGTTCTGTGATATTTTTTTATTTCTAAATCAATAATGGATTAACATAAATAACTAAACAAGATGGTTGCTACTGACCACAAGAATGACACCTTAGAGTTTGTTGTGCATTTGGCTGACAAATACAGAGAATGACACCAAAGATTTAATTATTATTTTAATTTGGGTAGGATTTATTAATGATTTGGTTCTTTTTTATATATGGAACAAGAATAAAACAAAAAGATTTGGTGTTAAGTTAGGCAGAGATGATGGCTAGACACTCTCCAGAGGATTGGATAAGAATCTCAGTTGACATAACAAAAAAGAGGTATTGATAAAGAGATTGTTTTCTGTATGAATCTCATTGATCTCTGTTTGCGTGGGGGAGAAGGAACACTCAAAGTTAGGCTGAGAAAGAGGCCAGATTTGAGTAAATGAAGGTCCATAAGTAAAGATGCATCATTTCATGAAAGCTGATGGTTCATTGTGTGTTTTCTTTTTTTAAACAGTTATATATAATTATTATTGCATAAGCAACCGAATAGAGCTTAATAAACGGTAACATAGTGAGAAGAAAAACATACCAAACGTTGCCGTTTCAACCCCAGAAAGCTCCTTTCCAGCTTGCAGTAATCAGCATGATGTAACTTGCCATGGCAGTGCCAGCCAGATTCTTAAACTTGGAAATTATCTTCCTGTAACAGTCCACAAGGCACAGTGCTGTGCCAAAGCAGGAAAGAAAAAGATTGGGCCATCAATGGGACAGGCCCACTTGGGCCCACAGAAATCTGGATTTAGGTTTGGGACAGAAGAAACCTACCTTCACTGGCCAGCCTTGACCCATTTTGATAGAGTCAACTTTCAAGCAAACTGCACTCAACACATATTTTCAGGGTACAAATGCTGCAGCACAAGTTCAAGCATTTCTAATCCTGCAAATCCTATTATTAAGTTATTTATCACAAGAAATGTAAAAAAATTTAACTATGTCAATGTGCAACGATCTAATCGGTTTAATGGTTTCCCAGCTATTGTCATCTATATACATGGATATATAAGAATTGCAAACAGCATATTTTCTCTTTCCCAGGGATAGGTAAAATCATTACATGAAACACCAAGCAACTTAATAAGAGCACATCACCTCCCACAGATATAGTTGAGGCAGAGCATTATAATTGTTATGGCTGAAAAGAAAATATGATGTTCAGACCGTGTTAATGACATTGTAAGTGTTCACTAACCTGTGTGTCGCACGAGATGGTAGACTAGTAGAACAATGAAAAGATAAACCAGAACCAGTTGGACTGTAATTGTCATGCTGGGAACCTTGTATCAGTATCTCATTCCCTGTAAATATAAGGTACATCGCCACCATTCAAATGCTGCCAGACGACTGAACTTGTAAATGAATTTTTTCAAATGGTGACGATTTTAACAAAGCTAATATATAAATGCTAAAGTAGTAAATTGGCAAAATACCAGAGGAGCAACTGTTTGGCCAAAACATCAGATAAGTAACCTGAGAGCTGCCTATCAAACACGGTTTCATTTCCATGATAAATTGATGGTAAATAACAACTGGTTTTACCTGAATGGCTGCTTTGGATTGAGAAATGAGAACATTTCACTTTGCATGACATCTTGATAGCAAGTTCCACAATCTACTTGAAAAACAAAAGAGTTCTCTTGCACAAGCAAAATTGAGTCAGAAGACGCATGAAGCTAAACCGTGTCTCCAGAGGAAGGGAAAGAAAAATGCCAAAGTGTCTAGCACTGAAATGTAACAGCACCTGGAAATTTTTTTAGCATCGTTCTTGACTTTAAGATCAATACCTTCCTTATAAGACAAATAATGAAGCAAAATGATTTTGTTTAGGTGCATTGCTCTCTAAAACAGTTGTAGAAGTATTCTGATTTGTATGATGAAAAAGTAACTAATACAATTACATATTAACTCATACAAAGACTTTTGTTTGTTCAGTCGTTTTTAACTTCCAACAAAGACAGCCCTATACTGGCATGCAAAAGTTCCTTTGTACCAACTAATGTCAGTACAGAGCAGGAGCTTAATCTTGGCTGTTTAACTGTATAACATGCAGACCAGGTAATAAAGAGGAAAAGATGAATTCAGGAGACAAAAAGAGAAGATAAGGGAATGCCAACTTTATTTCATGTCTTGTTGAGCAACAATAGACAGTTAGAAACATGAACAGACAAGCAGCTGAGATATCACAGTCTAGATTAATGACACTCCGAGTTGAAGACGTGTAGGTCAATGAAGTACCACTTCTGCTGATTTTAGACAAACGCGGGACAAATAATTTCACGAGAGATCCAAATCACAGACATTATACACACACCGTGTTGCAGTAGGGTCTGCTACTTTCTAAATGACGTACAGAAATGAAACAAACATGGAATAATGTCAGAGAGCAAGATTTTCTGCTTCCTCTTTTAATTTCCATCACACAAGAGAAGATGTGCATCACCTCCTGGATGAAATCCATTTCAAGTCAACAAAGAATATAAGGCCCTTGAAGAGTATAGTACGGCCTTCGACTATTAGGTGGTAACACAAAAGTATACTACATAGCCTTCAACTTTCAGTAGGACATCTAAGATTGTCATGACTATTAACTGAAGTAGGACATCTAAGATTGTCATGACTAGTAACTCGAAGAAAAGAAGTCATCTCTTAAATAACTTATGGGGCAGTGCTTGAATCAATAGGCAGCTTAATTGCTACTTTTCCAGCACTTGTCACTTTTGTTTTCAGTGAGAATCATAAACAGTACAACATGGAGAATACTTCCCTAATGACACACTACAAATAACTTTAATTATACCTACGGGAAAATAACATTGGAAAGACAGGGGATCTCATGTTTCAGTCAACAGTTAATAAGGTTGGGAAGCAATATAAAACTCACAGGCCTAGAACTAATCAGTATTGAAGCCATTAAGATTTGTTTTCTAGAAAGGAAAAATCGTGCAACTGTAGTCATGCCACATTTTGGATGTAAACACAGTCCACCATTACAACAGGATTACTGTTCATTCTAAAACAGAAGGAAATCCTGTTTTTTTTTCATCACAACTCACACCAAGAAAAGTTTAGTTTGTTTATTAAGCAAGACAGAAATATATAATAATATTCATTGAACAAGCAACCCTAGCAGGGTTCCTATCTGATTTACAATTCTGATGCATCACAAACACGCTTATGCATGATAATGTCCCATCTGATTCCACGTGGTATTTACCGTACTTCTGTTTACTAATTGCTGAAAATGTTTCATGGATCTTGAACTCAGAAAAGAGTCAATACCAAAAATAACATCACAAAAACAAACTATGCAAGCTACAATAATAAAAATAAAGAAGTCCATCTGATACCTTAGTTGCAGATATCACATGTCAGGAAGCAGAAGAAACACAAATTTGAACTCAGGTAAGGGTTTGTAGTAAAACCTCATAAGATTCTAAAGGTCATGTTATCCCATGACAGCCACAAGATTTTTAGCTTGAATCCTCCACCAAAACAGGTATCTAAGACTCACTGCTGGCCTGAGAGCATGCTGCAACCAGTGATGCCAGATTGCCAGTGGCTCATCACGAGCAATCCTATTTTCCCAATTGTATAGAGGGCTAAGTTGACAAACATCATCTTTAGATATTTGGAAGAAAAGTGTACGAGCCTCCTACTTTGGCCCTGGAAAATGCAGGGGAAGCATCAATAACATCCTCCAATGAAACTGCATATGCAGCCAAATGATGATGAGGAAATCAATGATGTTCCTATCTTATCAAAACACAGAGTAAGGATCAACTTCATTATACTCGAGAGATTCCAAAACAAAGAATCTCACTATTCCACTTCAGTATATCGACGATACAAATTCAGCTAAGTCATCAGTACAATATCCTCAATCTTCTGTTGAGACAACAACAATTATTCTAACAGCAAACTATTTCGGAATCATAATGCCAATACAACATACTAGCAGAAGTACACATTTGATACAGTGATTGCTTGTTACTCCAAGTCTGCTAAATATGGTGTACTTTCCACCTAAATTTACATTTAGGTTGTAAAGCTAAAAATAGTGGACAATATATTTACGATAAAATATCTGAGCAGAAGACACACAGAATGAGTAAAGGAGGATAAAGATGATCAACATTCATTGCTTTGCAAAGTTGGTGATACATACATTTCTAACTAGACAACTACAGGTTGTATAACGAAAACAAAAGCAATGTTTCTCCCTGGTTCTTACAATGAAGTGAGGTCACTAGAGCAGAAGTTCAACAAATTCTACAGCTACAAAGAAAGCAACTCTATAACAACAAAAAAGTTCTCTTATTTTCTTATCAATTAATAGGTATGCTGGTTTCGGAAGAAGATAAGTTTCTTAGCTCCGTTAAATGTTCATCATTTGATATATGGAGTGAAAGACGAAGGTTAGTCACCATTGCTTCCTGTTCCCAACTTAAGGGGCCTGATGCATGCAATGCCTCTATTGTGCAACGGTAGGCATGCAACTCTAACCTATGGATTTCAGCTGCCAATTCCTTTTTTGAAGAAAGGAGATAATTCCCTTCCTCATTCCCCAATCGACAAGCAGACTCAGCATCACTAAAATGCCCATCAGTATCTTCAACAGGGCCCATATATAAGTGATGAGATAACTTATGGGAATTGTTGCTACTGATGCTACAACTACCAACAGAGCATATATCACTATCAGCATCATTAGAGTCAACGTTCATAGCAAGGGCACACCCAATGGCATCATTTGATTTCCTCCTCCCTGCACCCAATTTTCCACGCCGCATTTGTAGCGGTGAAGCAACAGCCTCTATCTGTTCCGGAAATAAGGAAGGATATGTAGCAACCAGACGCCTACGCCTGCCCTCCTCTTCAATTGCCCTAAACTTCTGGGCAGCTCCAACACATGCTTCCGCAGGAGAATAGCAATAAGGTGAACCTCTCTTCAGAGTTTGGGAGGAAACAATACGTGATTCCTGGAAATCTCCTTCATTTCCAACAAAAGAATAGTCATCTTTTACAAGTGCATTCATCCTTTTATTCTTCTGCTGAACACTGGAGCTTGTATTATGGTTGTACTTCAGATTTAAATTTTCATCGTGTTTCTTTTCTTCACAATTGCCAGAAACCTGTTTGAAATATTAAGAAAATGAGTTATATATGTCACCTCACGCATTGATTAGGTAATATTGCTCTAAAAGGATAATTAATTTTTTTTAAAAATCTATGCAATAAATCTGAAACGGAAAGAAAAGTAAAGGTAATCCACACCGCAAACCAAAATGACAATACAAAACTTAAAATGTCACATGCAGATAAAACATGCATTGCATAATACAGATCAAATATAACAACGAGCACATAAAATTTTACCTTTCCTATCATAACCCATCTGTCATCTTGATAATACTGCCTCAGTCGAATTTGAGATTTGCTGACCTTGAATTCCTGGGAAGATCCAAGCAGCCTGATTAAAAAATACTTTTTCCCCAACACCATTGAAATAGTTGCCATTTTCCAAGAATTGTTATCGAGCACCTCTACAGTGTCCCCAGGAATCCAATCCTCAGAAACACTAAGTGGAGGAGGGCAAGGCCTGATGGCCTTCCTAGGCACCCTCTCCACAGTTGTCTTGTCAGTGGTACCAGCCTTTCTCTCATATTTTACCGTGTAGTTGCGGCCATTACCCATGATTATCTCAGCGCGATGCCAGGAACCTGAGGGCACCTCCTTGCGGCTCAATACTTCCACTTTATTTCCTTTATTAAATCGCATGATTGACAAAACACTATATAACTGCAAATTTCGATGCTTGATACCTAGTGTATGAACCAGAAAACAAAATTATTTTAAAAATCAGATTTTCAGCATATAGCACAAAGTAGAATATGAAGGGATCAAAGAGTTGATCCCGTGCTTGGATTCAGGGGGAATGCCCAGAGTAGAGATCAATATTACGGAAAATTTAAACAAAACACAGATTGAAACTCCTGGGATTCACAATTTACTAGATCCTAACACATCATAGAAAAAAAAACACCGGCAAGCTTCGACTAGCCTCATCAAGTCAATGGAGGTCTTTGATTGCTGAAGTACAGACAAACAAAAAATCACAAAAGTTTGAATCTTGATTTCCTTGCTTTACCAGCACTTTTTCTCGGAATCCATAGAGGTAAGAGAACAATAAAGATCATAGCATAATCATCACCACCAGAACAATACAGAAAAAAAAACTGGTCAGATTTACTAATCAGACAATTGAACAACACTACATGAACTATAAGCTCCATTCAGCTGCAGATAATTTGCAGAAAAAAAGATTTAAAAAATCAAATCAGAATCATCAAATGCTAATCTTTCCCCAATCCAAATCCGGAGACAAACAACCAATAGATCAACTGAGCGCAACACTACTATTTCAGTAACTTTGAGTTCTTTATTCACAAACACAAAATTTAACAGAAAAACATCAAACACTCAAATGTGATTTATTTAATTTTCCTTTTCTCCTCATCTACTTTTCCTCCGCTTTCCAGGAAACCAAACAGAAAGTTCAAAGCACATATCAAACAAAACAAAACAAAACAAAATCAAAAACTTGGCTGCAACAGCACAACTCAATTCAATTCAATTCAAAACAACAGAAACACATTACATTCATAAAACAAAAGGCACAAATCGAATCAGCGATTGGAATTGAAGAATCGAAGAGGAGAGATAGAATTGAGCCATTCACTGACCTTTCTCGATCGAGATTGATTGGCGATTCAGAGAATGAGAGAAAACGCTTTGTTGCCAGAAAATATCACTATGTTGCGGTTGTTGTTAAGGCTGTGTTTATGCTTTTGTTTATGGAAGTAAAATATATTCCCTTTTTTGTGTATTTTCAAAATAGAAAATAAAATGGTTGGGATCATTTTAGTTGGCAGATTTATCTAGAGTAGTGTATTAAGGACATAATTCAAGTGTTTTTGGATGGTTCTTGTAAAGGATTTGCAAAAAATCCTAACACATTCGAGGTGGAGGCTGTGAATTTACAAAAAAAACAAATCGCCACAAGATTGTAAAAGGCATATTGATGCGCTAATTTTAATTTTGCTAGTTATTCTTATAATTAAATGGGTCATGACATAGTCAAATATGTTTTAATTAACAGCAGTCGGGATCATGGTACGGGGTCTATTCCATTATATGCAATTTTGACTGTTCAATGTAATGCCGAATTAATTTTAATTTAATAATATGGTAGTATTTTTTCTTTAAAAAATTAGAAAAAAAAATTAATCATTTTTTTCAGATAAAATTAAATTTAGTTTAAATTATTAAATTAAATTAAATTGAGAATATTGGTAAGCTTTGTTCTGCCTAAGAATAGCTTGTTGAGTTGGGCTTTGGGATTTAACGGTTACACTTTTTTGTGAGCAATACAATGCATACACTCTTCTCTTCCCTTTCTTTTTTCTCTTAATTAATTTTTTATGTAAGTTTTAGTGTACACAAATAAGCTAAAAGAAAATTGAGACATGTAAGGGTGGACACATTCCATATGAACCAATCTTGAATTGAAAACAAAACTGGATTTAGAATCAAAAAGTTAGAACCATAATTAATGGTTAGGATTTTTATTTCGAATTTGAGAGGACTATCCAAATTTAATTCGGTTCTAGTTATTAAAATTTATAATCATCGGTTAACTTGTAAGAACCGAATCGATTCCAGTCGTCACATGTTCATCTCTTGTTTATCCACGTATATTATTTATCTTTTATTCTTATTTTATTTGCAAACTTTATATTTCGATTGAGTTGTGATAGTTAAATTAATTAAATATTAAACATTCAATTTTTTTGTATATTTATGATTGCAAATTTGACATTTTGGCTATAAATATGATTCAAACAAGGCTTATAAATGGAGTGTAAGTTAAAATTGAAAATCAATAAAATATAATCGGATGAAACTACTATCAAAATCATATCATTTTTCATTTAATGGTTCCTTTGATCGAGTCCGGTCGGGTTTCGTGTCTACCATATGTAAAGATAAGATTCGCGTTCATTTAATTTATTTACTTTAATGTGAAGTTTTTATCCAAAATACGTAATTTAACTTCTTTAAAATAATGTATGGGCCAGATTGGCTGATGTAGGTGTGTTTGTCATTTTGTTTATCAATAATAAAGCATTAATATAAAAGAGAAAAATAAATCTTGAAAATAAGGTAACAGACTCTCCGCCGATTCACGTTCATTTAATAATTTTAATCATAAAATTTTTATTGGGTATTTGTTCGTCATTTTTATTAGTAATATTTTATATAAAAGAGAAAAGTTGAGCAGCAGACTCTTGACCATAATTATAGTCTCTAATCCATATACAACCGATTGGCGATTATATATAATACTGAAGTAAATGATGATTTAATATAACATAATCTTATTCTATATTATTATGGTGTGTTAGGTGTTTACTGCTTAACCAAACACAAATGAACTAAACCCATGATCTATTTTTCTATATTTAGCTTTCCTCACATCACAGAGTAATT
>JAYMTS010000347.1:0-11454 GCA_036898005.1 Geranium phaeum
GTTAAATTCTTTCATCACCAGAAACTTGAATGGGAATCTTTATCTATTGATCTCCTACCTCATCCTGACACGTTCACTAATAATAAAGCCCAGTCAGAAGAGAGAGAAAATAAAAGGGATGATGATGATGGTGCTAAGCGTGTTTTCTTTGGCGGGGAACGCTTTCTTGAAGGAATATCTGGCGAGGCTCATGTAATGAAAATTTGACATTACAAGTTTGTTCTTGATCAAAGGCTTCATTATAAATATAGACAGCTTAGTATTACATAACTGAAAGCCCTGCTTGAAGAGGGTTCATGTTATTTAGCATGTCCTGACTTTTAAATGTTGATCAGATCACTGTCCAGAGAACAGAGTCAAATAATCCACTCAGGCTGGAGTTACAACTACATATTACAGAGGCTGTTTCTCCTTCATTAAGTGAACCGGGTAGATAATTTAAACACTTATCTTATCGTTTGTTTCACTACTTTCGATAATATAGATGGAGTTATTATGTATTATATGGGCAGGATTGCGGGCTCTTCTGCGCTTCATGATGGGAGTATATGTCTGTCTAAATAGAGATGTAGATTCGAAGATTCAACAGGTTTTGATTTACTTACATTATTAAGGTCGACATGTTAACTTGTGATCAACAAGTAAACTGACCTTTCTCTCTATTGACAGAGATCTACTGAAGCAGCTGGGCGTTCTCTAGTCTCAGTAATTGTTGATCACATATTTCTCCGCATTAAAGATGCTGGTTTGTTTGCTTATAAATTTATTAGGGGCTTGATATACTTTTTCCGCTTACAATGTACTTGCCAGTTTAGATTTCTTGTGTCTCAACCTTCATTTGTTTCTTCGTAGTGTAAAAGTTCTTTGCAGACAACTTGTTTTTCACTTTTTCTGTATGTTCTTGAAATATTCTTCCAATTCATCTGCAGAGTTCCAGCTAGAACTTCTGGTGCAGTCACTTCTCTTTTCTCGGGTATTATTCAACAACACTTGTTATTTACATCCTGGAGAAATGACCTTATAAATTATAATCATGATTCAGTACTTTGTTGGTAAAGTTTAATCACATATTAAGCAAACTTAAGAACTATTATTAGCAAATCTTAGGTTTTATTTCAATCTGTTAATTGTTTTGCATAAATATGTTTTTAGTTCAAAGGTGGGCTACAATATGAAGTAGCCTTCTCAATGTAACATGCCCACTAAATAGCTTTCATAGTCAAACCAACCAACCTTGACTGCTTAAGAAATTTGGATATTATAATGGTAAATAAAAAAAATAAAAAACTTGACCTTAGGAGGGGGGTATCTCAGTTATAGATTAAAGTTAGACAACTGGTCAAGGGTCCGATATTGGGCGAGTCATACTTATCTAGTTTTGTTATTTGTAAATATAGTTGGATCTGTTATGAACTAAAGTGCATTCACATTGAAGAGTTGTCCTTGTGGCTCCAGTGAGTAGTTTTAGAATTTCATATTCAATCATGTAATTTGTGTTCTAGCACCCCAAAGCTCTTAGAACCTTGCCAAGCAAATATGAAAAAGAGTTCTCAGATCCCTTTTAAAAACTCACACATCCCATGTTGTCTTCTTCCACACTTTTCCAGTGAGGTTTATGTAGTTCTGTATATTTTTGTCAGTTTAAGGTCTCATGTTTGGATGGCTATACTGCAGGCTAGTGTTCCTGATGGTGAAAATGGCAAGAGCTTAACACGGGTAATGATTAACGGGATGTTTTTAAGGTATGTTTCGTTCTTCAATTTGTCTATTGATGGGCTAATGCCTATTTTGTAGAGTGTCTTGGAGTTACTGACTCGCTTTGAGCAGGTTCAATTGTATAAAGCTTCACATCTTCTTCTTTGTCTTCTTTAGAGACAGCTTCTTTCAACTTTAATAATCTCATTGATTTATAATTTGAAGCTACCTTTTTTCATTGGTGAAATCTACTAATTTGATGATTTTTAATCCTCTGGTAGAGAAGAAACCGTGCCCAAATAATTTGTGTGCTGGAACTTATATTGTCAGGGCTATAGAATATTATCATTCTGGACTTAAGTTCTTATACTGAAAAGGTTGACCTTAATAGTTGGTTTATGTTCTTACCCTTCTATGTTTTTCAATAGTTCTAATTGATGTGGGGTTATGTCTCTTTACTTTCTAACATAATGATTGGGATAAGAATTGTTTTCAATTTTTATCATCAGCTTTGAATGTATCAAGATTTGGGCTCAAGTCCTCCCTTATGAAGAAGGGAGCTCTGTTTTTGCCACTTGATCCAACCTAAGTTGGTAGAGAGATTAAAGATGAGAGAGCTACCACATTAACCCTGGCCCCTTGGGGTTTATATCACTGTTGATTTGAGAGTGTATCACATAACTTCTATTCAGTTTATAATATCTGGATGGTTGAAATGTAGGGACACCTTTTCACGCCCTCCTTGCACCTTAGTTCAACCATCAATGCACGCTGGTTCAAAAGAGTTTCTTCGCATGCCTGACTTTGGTATCACTTATATTTGGATAAACACAGCTTTTGTTTGTCACGTATTTAGATATGTAACGTAAAGTCTAATTCTTTCATTTGATGGTTCAAGCAGGTAATGACTTTTGTCCTCCAATATATCCTTTGCAAAACCGGCACTGGAATTTAAATGAGAGCGCCCCTATAATATGCTTCCATTATATTCAGGTCAACCCTTCCCCAGCACCACCATCACTTGCTTCACAGACAGTTATTGATTGTCAGCCTCTTATGGTATGTATCAAATATTCAGATAGATATTACCTTCTCATCCAATCCTTGGATTGGTTTTCTTTCTCACTATCAATTCCTATTCTTCGCTCAGATTCATCTTCAGGAAGAATCCTGTTTGAAGATAGCTTCTTTCTTAGCTGATGGAATCATGGTCAATCCTGATGATAGTTTACCAGATAAATCGATTCATTCCCTCATGTTTTCTCTCAAGGAATTAGTAATCACCGTTCCTTTGGGTAGCTGTTCATCACATAGTCCTGCTGGCAGTAAGAAGACCACTGCTGAGAGATCATTCACTGGAGCAAGGCTTCATATGGAAAACTTGTTTTTCTTAGAGTCACCTTCAGTTAAATTTAGGCTGTTGACACTTGAGAAGGATCCTGCCTGTTTCTCTTTCTGGGAAGGTCAACCTGTTGATGCTAGTCAGAAGAAATGGGCAACTGGATCATCAAACATTAGTTTGTCTTTTGAAACATGTACTAGCTCAACTGAATCAAAGAGTTCTACTTGTGGGACTTCAGGCTTGTGGAAATGTGTTGAACTGAAGGATGTTTGTATTGAGGTGGCTATGGTGACTGCTGATGGTAAAATATTAATAGACATTCCTCCTCCAGGTGGTATTGTCAGAGTAGGTATTGCTTGCCAACAGTTATTGTCTAATACTTCAGTTGAGCAGCTGTTCTTTGTCCTAGATCTGTATGGATATCTTGGAAAAGTTAGCGAAAGGATAGCTGTGATTGGGAAAAGGGGCAGACCGAAGAAAACAAAAAGATCCTTAAGTGGAAAGCTGATGGAAAAGGTTCCTAGTGATACTGCGGCAACTTTATCAGTTGAGGACCTTCAACTTAGATTTTTGGAATCTTCCTCCATGAATATTCAAGGAACACCTCTGGTTCAGTTCATTGGGAAATACTTACTCGTTAAAGTTAATCACAGAACCCTTAATGGTGCAATTGCTGTCAGATCCACTTTACGCTGGGAAAATATCGAGGTTAGCTGTGTAGATGCTGAAGGAAACTTGCCTCTTGAGAATGACACGATGACAACTTCTAATGAAAATGGCATTGTGGTGTCTGAGAGTGGATGCCCCCAATTCAGGCTTGTCATTTGGGTGCATAACAAAAGTAAGCATCAACCAAATAGCAAAGCGTTGGCCATTCCTTTTCTGGACATAAACGTGGATCAAATTATTCCATTCAAGACAGAAGATAAAGGGTTTCATAATCTAACTGTCTCAGCTTGTATTTTTGGTGTTCGCCTTGGTGGAGGAATGAACTACACCGAAGCCTTGCTGCACCGGTTTGGGATATTTGAGCCTGATGGTCGTCCTGGTGAGGGGCTCTTGGAAGGGTTGGAACGCCTCTCAGCGGGGCCTCTGTCTAAACTTTTCAGTGCATCACCAATCACTGTTGATGATGTAGAAGAGGGTAATGGAAAAATATGTGAAACTTTGTTTCATGTTTCATGTTTTATGTTTCATGTTTCATGTTAACATATAAAATACCTATTTCTCTACTCCTATTCCGTGCTTGCTAAACTTATCTTGAATTCATCCAGATTTAACTCTAGAACGTCAAAAGAAGGATACAGTTTTGAAATTGGGAATACCAGATGATGTTAATGTATCTATAGAATTGAAAGATTGGTTATTTGCTCTTGAGGGTGCACATGAGATGGCTGAAAGTCCCCGTCTTTTCAGTCATGAAGCTGTGAGCAGAGAGGAGAAGTGTTGGCATACAACTTTCAGGAGCTTGCGAGTAAATGCAAAAAGTAGTACAACCCTTGTGCCGCGTGGAAAAGGAAAACCACAGGGGACATTGCATTATCCTGTGGAGTTGGTCACGGTGATGATTACTTCCTCCTGTCCTTTTCTTCTCTAGCCATTACAGTTGTATAAGAAACTAAATCTGGCAAAGTTATTTTGGTAAAACATTAGTCTATAGTACCTTGATTTTCTTAAAACAGATCTAATTATTCATATTCTACAGCCCTTGCTACCCTCCTCGGGTGATTATTGTTGGTGTTTGTTTTGTTTTGTTACTTTGCAAATAAAGTAAATCGCTTATCCAAAATAAATAATGTTATGTATACTTTCTTTTTTCATGTGGATTCTGCTGGAATGATAATAATGCAAATAATATGTATAATAGAGGTTTAAGGTGGATATGCATGTTCAGTCTTTTAGGTGGTTAGTTATGCAAAACATTTAGCAAATTCTCTCAAATATATGCCACGGAATGCAATCATACTCAACATCGGGATTCAAGTTGCTACATGTAAATCAATGTAATGTTACTTAAATTTTGTTGGTTCCCAGAGTGAGGTTTGTAACTGGTAAAACTAGAGAACTGCAGTGAGCTAGCTTTGTATGTGAGCTTCTCTTTACGCTGTTTAACTTGGCGATTTAGACATTTCAGTGGTTTAATTATGAATTTAGTGCTTCATCCTTAAATTTGAATCCTGTTTCACAATTCGATTACTCCATGTGAACTGTTTTTCCAACTTGCGATTTATTTCATTTGAACTCCTACAGGTTTGTGTTCAAGGTTTGCAGACCTTGAAGCCCCAATTTGTGGATTCCACCCTTCAAACTGATTCACCTTCATACGGGGTCAAAGAAAACTTTGAGAAGTCTGGAGGGATAGATCTTGAAGCTAGGATGGTGATATCCGATGACTCTGAAGTGTCAACTCTGGTTCTGGAGAACATAAAATTCTCTGTTAAGCAACCGGTAGGGAGATCGAACTTCTTAGCCAATTGATATACTCCTTTTATCCTGACTTCTGATGATATGCTGATTCTTTGTAGATTGAGGCACTTGTGAGGAAGGATGAGCTTCACCACCTTGCATTTTTATGCAAGTCTGAGGTTGAGTCGATGGGTCGAATATCTGTTGGAGTCCTGCGACTCCTCAAGCTGGATACATCCATTAGTCCAGCTGCTATTGATCAGCTAAGCAACCTCGGTATGTCCAATATTACTGAAGATGAACAAGTTATTTAACTTATTGCAGTCAGATCTGGACTATGTTAAAGAACTGATAAGTTAAAACCTTAAAATGCTAGTTTAGGAGGATGAAAGCTCCCGAGTCCCGACTGATTAGTAAATGAGAATTAACTGTATTAATTTCAGGGAGATAGATGTGTTAGAGTTCGGATTTTAGGTTGAGTTTTGTGGGTATCAAGTTTGATCTTCTGTAGATATTTCTTTGGTCAACTATTCTCTAAAAAGTATTGATTTGTAAGTTAGGCTTGATGCAGACATTAGGAGAAGTATAGATCACTGTGCTATATGTTATGGGTTGAGTGATTTTCCCATTGTGCTTGAGTATGAAGTCATCAATCAACCTTAATATATTTTATATTTCAACCTATAGAAATGTCAAATTGGGAAGAACAAAGAAAACCTAGGAAGCATATACGCTCTCCATAGTTATAAATTATATTTGTTTGGCAGACAGACAGACATACTCCCTCTTTGATCATTTTCCGTTTTCCACCAGCCTCGGTGTTTTTTTTATCAGCACCAGCCTCGTTGTGATTTAGAATTTAGTGATTGGTGTCATGCAGGAACTGGGGGCTTCGATAAGATTTTCTCGAATGACACAGTCAGAAAAGGTATCAGTGCTGCTGCCAGTACCGATCCTCCCACAACAAACATGACCAGAGGAAGCTCAAATACAAACTTGGTTAGTTTACTGGGGGAGGAGATTCAAGATTCGCGGGCCAAATGCGCTGCCCTCATTAACGACATTGGTAGTTCAGAATCTAGTACTCAACATGTTGCTGATATCGAACAACTCAACCAGAAACTTGAAGGTATGCAGAATTTATTGACACAATTACAGACTCAAATATAGTGAACCTCTTCATACGACCCCTTACTACACAGTTTTGGAAAAATCCCAACTACATAGCATATATTCATTCTTTTTTTCTTTCTTTTTTGTATATAATACCTCCATGCCGTGAGTGTATTACTCAGTAAGTTTACGTCTTTGTAACTGTAATTGTGAATTTTTTTTGTATCCTTGGAATGATGGTTAAATGTATTATTGTATATTTTAAGCTAAATCAAGTGACCTTTGAAAGTGTCTTCTCTCTAATGTACTAATATTTGAGATCTTGAATTTTTTTAATAAATCAAGATCAATAGTAAATATGGATGGTCTCTAATTCTGACATGCACGTAAAAAGGGTTTTTGCCGATATTTTATACGCATCCATTTAAAGATGGCTCCAAGCTAAAAACAATGGGAAATGTCCAACTCATATTTTCTCAATCAAAAGTCAAAACCTATCTCAAAACAATTATAAACATTTCAATCACCAAACTTGCTTGTTTTTACTCTTTTGTTATGCAGTGAAGATAAGATCAATTTTATGCCGAATACTCTTTATGGTGACATTGTCCACAGCAACAAAGACTTAAAACAAACCAAAACTGATACTGAAACTCTGCCCTAAGATCATCATCCAAATCTGAAGTCATTTTCACTTCAAGCTGGTTTGCTATTATCATACATGCCATTGGCTCAACATCAACAGCAACCCAGCTACCTTCCAAATCTGTTCTTGCCTTGTTGGGCTGCTTCACAATCAGCTATGAAAGATCTTTTATTGTTTCTTTTACTCTTCTGATTAAATGCAGACAAAGCATACTGTTCCTTCCGGCGACAAGTTTGTTCCATTAGACATAGCATTCATGATTTAGAAATTAATGTATAAGAAGCAGATTGCTTGATTTGGATGTAGCAGAGGTTCATTCTTGAAACATGAGCACCAACAAAGTTAACATGTTAAGGTACGCTGACGGCTTAGACAAGGTTTTGATGTTTTTCGGGACATTGGGAAGCATTGGAGATGGGATGCAGTATCCTGTCATGTTGTATGTTCTCAGTGATGTTATCAACAACTATGGAGCTGTCGCTGCCGATACAAATTTCAATAAAACTGTAGACAAGGTAAGCAAATATATGTTTAACAGCCTAAGTTTCATTTCAGTACTAATGCTGTTAGAGACAGTAGCATAACATTGTGTATTTGTTTCAGTATGCACTTAGGCTGTTCTTGGTTGCAGTTGGAGTTGGAGCTGCAGCTTTTGTTGGTATGTTATGCTTTGGAACTATCATTTTCACTACAAAATGGAAGCTAATTAGCTAAATATCTATGTTATGCAAATTTTGGTTCTGCAGAAGGACTTTGCTGGGCAAGAACTGCTGAGAGACAGACATCTCGTATAAGAATGGAGTACCTTAAAGCTGTTCTTAGACAAGAAGTTAGTTTCTTTGACACACAAGCTTCTGGTTCTTCCACAACTTACCAAGTTGTCTCAACTGTGTTCACTGATGCCACTTCAATTCAAGTCTCTTTATGTGAGAAGGTTTGGTTTCACTTCCAGTAACATCTCTTTTTTGTTATTATCATGAAAACCCAATTTGAAGACAAAATAGCTCAGGTAGAGCCTTATTCTTGTTTTTGCAGATACCAAATTGCATAGCTTACATGTCAGCTTTCTTCTTCTGCTTCATACTGGCCTTTGTGCTGTCATGGAAGCTTGCCTTGGCTGCACTTCCTCTCAGCATCATGTTCGTGGCCCCAACGCTTGTTTTCGGGAAGATGATGATAGATGTGGTGGTGCAGACCCTCGAAGTTTATGCTGTTGCTGGTGGAGTTGCAGAACAAGCAATTTCTTCTGTCAGGACCGTCTACTCCTACGTGGGGGAGCGCCAGACGCTGGACAGGTACAGCAAATCACTCGAAAAGGTGATGGAGCTAGGCGTGAAGCAAGGCCTCGCGAAAGGGCTGATGCTGGGGAGCTTGGGATTGATCTATGCAGGATGGGCCTTCCAGGCTTGGGTTGGCACTTACTTGGTCACTGAGAAACACGAACAAGGTGGCCGCGTTTTCATTGCTGGCTACAATGTACTCTTTGGAGGATTGTAAGTCCACTTCTTGACCATATCCTCAGTTTCTGAACTTAGGCTCATTAGCTAAGACCCCGAATTTCACATTTCAGGAGTGTTCTTGGTGCATTGCCTAACATAACTGCCATCACAGAAGGAAAAGCTGCAGCTACCCGAATTTTCGAGATGATTGACCATGTTCCTGAGATAGACACAGAGGTCAGAAAGGGGAAGGCATTGTCACATGTAAGGGGAGAAATTCGGTTCGAGGATGTGTATTTCAATTACCCTTCAAGACCTGACTCTCCAGTCTTGCAAGGGCTCAATCTCAAGGTACCAGCTGGTGAGACAGTAGGGCTTGTGGGAGGCAGTGGTTCTGGCAAGTCCACAACCGTTGCATTGCTCCAGAGATTCTATGACCCTATTCAAGGACAGATCTTGCTTGATGGGCACAAAATCAGGAGGCTTCAGCTGAAATGGTGGAGATCCCACATGGGCCTGGTCAATCAGGAGCCTGTGCTCTTTGCAACCACCATAACACAAAATATATTGTTTGGGAAAGAAGATGCCTCCATGGATGATGTGATCAGTGCAGCCAAGAATGCAAGTGCTGATGACTTCATCTCCAAATTACCAAATGGATATGAAACTCAAGTAAGCTACATGTTCTTACTTTCTTGTGTCATGCCTATGTTGTACTTAACTGTCCACTTCCATGGATTGTTTTCTAGGTTGGTCAGTTTGGCT
Organism: Geranium phaeum; assembly: GCA_036898005.1. NCBI lineage: Eukaryota > Viridiplantae > Streptophyta > Magnoliopsida > Geraniales > Geraniaceae > Geranium > Geranium phaeum. Next base: position 9,407 of record JAYMTS010000347.1, read on the forward strand.
TGCAGCTCTCTGGTGGACAGAAGCAGAGAATCGCCATAGCTCGCGCTCTAATCAGGAACCCGAAGATCTTGCTGCTTGATGAAGCCACCAGTGCTTTAGACTCGCAGTCTGAGAAATTAGTTCAAGAAGCAATAGACAAGGTGTCAGTAGGAAGGACAACAATCATAATAGCTCACAGGCTGTCCACAATCCAAAGAGTAGATCTGATCGCGGTTCTTTCAAACGGAAGAGTGATTGAATCAGGCACACACAGTGAGCTCACAGGTCTAAACTCAGGGCAAGGTGGAGAATACTCGAAAATGCTGAACCTGCAGCAAGTGGAAACACAAAGTGAGGCACAAGACAATTTCAGTTACCAAATGGATGATGCCAGTCCACATTACAAGACGAGTATCGATGCAAGCCCATACTATGGCCACAGGAGCGCTATCGCGCTGAGCCCTGCAAGCATGAGATCAAGCTACCAAGGAACTCCTGTGATGAACCCGCTGAGCCCTGCATTTTCCATATACTCATTCTCCATCAATATGGCCTATAGTGGAAGCGACAATGAGCTGAACTTGAAAGACCCTCCTCGCGCCCCTTCCTTATGGCGCCTGATGAAAATGAACGCGCCTGAGTGGAGAAGCGCCTTGCTTGGATGCGCGGGAGCACTAGGATACGGGGCAGTCCAGCCTATAAATGCATATTGCGTTGGAGGGCTCATATCAACCTATTTCCTCACAGACAAAAAAGCCATCAAGTCCAAATCAAGAGACCTGTCCTATGTCTTCTTGGGCCTTGCTGGCTTCAACTTCCTTATCTGCATAGTGCAGCACTACAATTTTGCTGTCATGGGAGAGAAATTGACAAAGAGGGTCAGAGAGAATGTCCTTGCAAAGCTCCTGACCTTCGAGGTAGCGTGGTTTGACCAAGACGAGAACAAAAGCGCAGCCATATGCGCAAGGCTAGCAAGTGAAGCCGCCATGGTCAAGTCCCTCGTCGGGGACAGGATCTCACTCCTCCTCTCAACAGCCTTTGGCGCTGTCTTCGCCTACACTCTCTCGCTGCTCCTCACCTGGAAGCTCTCCCTCGTGATGATCGCTGTCCAGCCAGTAGTCATCGGGAGCTTCTACGCGCGAAACCTCGTGATGTCTAGCAATGGAGAGAATGCCAGTAAAGCACAAAGGCAAGGAAGCCAGCTCGCAAGCGAAGCTGTCATCAACCACAGAACCATAACTGCATTCTCCTCACAGAAGAGAATCTTGGGACTGTTTCGAGCCACTCTGGAGGGCTCGAGGAAGGCGAGCGTGAGGCAATCCTGGTATGCAGGTCTTGGCCTGTCGAGTTCTCAATTCTTCAACACAGCCTCCACAGCTTTAGCTTTTTGGTATGGAGGGAGGCTCTTGGCACAGAACCAAGTATCTGCAGAACACCTCTTCAAAGCATTCTTCATCCTCCTCTTCACTGCCTTCTCCATTGCAGACGCTGGAACAATGACTTCTGACTTGTCTAAAGGAAGCAACGCCATTCGCTGTCTCTTCCAGATCCTTGACAGAGACAGCGAGATCGATCCAGACAATAACACATACGGACCAGACACGAATAAAAGACTAGTTGGTCTCGTTGAGCTAAAAAACGTGTTCTTTGCATATCCAGCTAGACCCGAGCAGATGATCTTCAAAGGCCTGAGCCTTAAAATCGAAGCAGGATCAACAATGGCGCTCGTGGGACAAAGTGGCTCTGGCAAATCAACCATAATAGGTCTCGTATCGAGATTCTACGACCCCATCAGAGGATCAGTACTCATCGACGATCAGGACATCAAGAACTACAACCTCAGGCTCATGAGGTCTCACATTGCGATCGTCAGCCAAGAACCAACCCTTTTCGCAGGAACAATACGTGACAACATAGCATATGGAAATGAAAGCGCCAAAGAGTCAGAGATCGAGAGAGCTGCAGTTCTTGCAAACGCACACGAGTTCATAAGGTACAAAACGCAAAATTCTGTTACAAAATTAGAAATGCTCTTATGTGTAGAATCAAATGAAATTGTATGTTTAATA
>JAYMTS010000348.1:0-11440 GCA_036898005.1 Geranium phaeum
GGGTTCTGCGGAGGGTGTGTTGGTGGGTGGGAGGGTTTTCGAGTTGGAAGAAGAAGCCATTATTTCAGAAGTTTGGAGGATGTGTGGTATGAATATTAGGAACCGTTCGTGTTCCTCACTCAAAATTTATGAGATGGTTCGGTCGAACACTCAAGAAGGCTTGGGAAATTGTGAGTAATCGAGTACATGGGTCTTGCTTATTACAACTGAGTTTTTTATTGAACAGTTTCATCATGAAACTGATTGGATTTATTGGTTCAACAACCAAGAATGATATGGGATATTTGTGATTATTTTAGCAGATGGGCTTGTGGCAATATTAATTCGATATTAATGAAACAACATAACAATGAAACATACTTATTCATGAAACATCATTACATAGAAACTGAGATATTCATGAAACAACATAACAATTAATTTCTCAATTTCATCATGAACAAGGCAATCAGATAATGAAACAACATTGTTAAGTAATACAATGAACTTAAATTCCACGAAAATTCTGGTGGTTGGTAATATAGTTTATTCAAATACCAGGATCATGAACGTGTTTATAAAAATATAATGCTAAACCAAAATTGTCTATTTCAACATGTAATTCAAAATAGAGTAGGAAATCATAAAGCATTTCACTAAGACGAGACTCTAGATTCTTGAGTTGCTGAAACTCCAGCTGAATGTGACTGCAATATTGCCTCATCCCGTTTCTTCACCTCACATCTCCTTGCATCATGAGTTTCGTCTTGTTTGCAGTAACTACATTTTCTTATCCTTGTACTCCCTTTTTGTCGTACCGTTTTCTCGTTCACTTACTAGACGTCTTGATGTTCCTTTATTTTGCATATGTTAGGGATATGCACAGTCACAGCCGGTGATCGTACTATACCAGTCAGTGTCTCCATTGATGATTGATCGGCTGTAATGAAAGGCGCAAGCTGACTTCATTGGACGACTCGATGTTGTGTCATCGATTCCAGCATCTGTATTTTTTCATCATTTGTCGTGTCTGGGTGCGATAATATTTTGGTCAGCGCGTTCCATATCTTTATGTGCAGCATTTGGACGTCATTCATGACACCTGAATTACAATTTCCTAGATAACCCTTAATGACTGACTCGACTGTCTCTCTGCACCACCGCTCGTTGATAAGACTCTTGGGTATTTCACGAATTTGTTCGTTATGGAAGACACAAAAAATGTGCATGCATATCAGCCCAAAACCTTCAAATCTTAAACATTCGCACTTACAATGTTTGGACGATATGTCGATCTCGACAGACACCGTTCTGTTCATGTAATCTGTAATTTCATATGTCTTCATGTTATCTTCTTTAGTTAGCCCAACTACACGGCAATGTAGGACCCCATCCATGATAGCATCCTTTAACCTGTAGTATACTGGCCTTGTGAAAATGTACCAAACACGTGCGTCAAGTGTGTTGAAAGGCTTGTTCGCTGGCGTTGCACCAGCGGTGTATTGTGTCATCAGCTGCTGATGTGTGCTTCTTTGATTTTTCACAACTGAGCTGAAACGCCACATGAATTGCACCAGAGTCAATATTTTTTCAGTTGAGATACCAAAGGTACTGTTTTCACTTTCCGAACGTGATGTTGTTCGCAACATCATCCCCATTGGCGCATCCCTGAAATATGCTGGTATCCACATATATCTTATCTCAAACATTGCGCTTAGGAATGCGTGGTTTCCTAATGAAAAGTCTTCCATTATTCCACGCCATTGCTCCTCGAAATATGATCTTGTTATGTCACCCGACCACACAATTGCATTGAATCGTTTGGTGAAATTTGGGTCTTGGAAAACGCTCGCACCCATCTGAATTACACTTAGCCACCAAAATGATTAGTGATTTCCATTATATGATTGTTGTCATTATATAATCTGAAATCGAATTTGTCATGGATATTCAATGTTGTTTCTCTTGTAATACCTTGTCTCCTAGTTTTTTCATGATATGCCACATGCACAACCTGTGTTTCATTTCTGCCATTACTTGGTTGATAGCGTTCTTCATTGCTCCGTCTTGATCGGTTATTATGCATTTCGGCTGTTTCATGTTCATGGCTCGTAGGAAACATTCGAACACCCAAACAAAAGACCCAATATCCTCCTTTGATATCAATGTTGCACCGAATGTTACGCACCTTTCATGGTTATCAACTCCGGTGAAATGACTAAACACCATCGAGTATCTATAAGGTACATGTCAAATGTTAATTGGATCAGTGATTATTAAAAAATTCCATAACATAACCAAATTGATACTTTATCACCAAACGCAAAGTTATACCTGTTTGTGTCGTATGTCGAGTCATATGACACGCAATCTCCATACTTGCTGTAGTTTCGTATTGAAGTGCTATCAGCCCAAAATAAACGCGTTAGACGGTCACACTCGTCATGCTCGTACTCGTAATAGAATCCATCATCACACTCATTTTCACGCTCAAACTCGTCTAGTACCATCTGCACAACGCTGCCTCCTATAAAAACCTTCAGGTCTCTTACAAAATTTCTGAAGTCTGTGATAGTCGCTCCTACGTATTCTGCCCCCCTACGAAATTGCTGCATACCTTGTGCGCCATAGTCGGTCCCAGGTAAGCTTTCAGACAGCTTATAATAAATTCCTTGTGAACTCGACTTAGATTTCTACTAGAACGAAGGTTTTGGTAGTCTGCTACGCTGAAGAAGGGGTGGTTGTGAACTTCTACGAATTTTGCGACAGTATATCTTCCACTTTTCAGTTGTTTGAAAGAAATCATTTCCTTACATCCTGTCCGTGTTGTCACACATCTCCTTTTTATTGCGCTCTCCTCATTACCAGCAGCTTCAGCAGGTTTCACATAACGCTCACCTTGTTTTGCGCACAACACATATTTTAGCTCTATACCTTTCTTTGTCTTCCTCTGCGTTCCCAGTCGCGAAACAAACCCGCATGCACTTGCTTATTCCCTGTAGAACGTTATACCTGATGTAAGATCTGGGAAACACATCCCAACAGCCGGCGTTAGCCCCGTGACAGAAGGTGGCTTATACATCCCACAAACATCCATTTTCCAGACTGGTAAGTCTTTGCCTATTTCATATTCGTCTGCAACATATTAGTGGTCATGAAATATGTGTTAATGTAAGTACAATTTCATGTTATTCTGCAGGGCTGTTTCACGACTTGCGTACCTGCTTCATCTAATTCGTCATCATCCTAGACTAGTTCCCCTGGCAGATATCCTACATGTCACAGCATATTCGGATGAATTGGTTTGTTTTCATCATGAATTCAAACATTGCGATAACCAATAATGTGTAATATAGCTTTTGTTGTAACCAATTTTCCGTCTCATAAACTTGTTCAATGTTACCTTTGTTTGGATCGTTGCACGTGTTTGCTGCTTGCGGGTTTGTTAATGGAATTGGTATTTCTGTAGTTAGAGGGACGATTAATAAAACAAGATTAATTACATGAAACCTTTAAATTATGAAACCAATTATGTACCTTCTTCTAGATTGTTGCTTACATTGTTGCACGATCCATGGTCAGGTGGTTCTTGTTCTTCCAAGTTATCTCAATTTTGAAGGAGCGAGTAGTAACGTTGTTAAGGTTTCACTCATGAAACATGCATGATACGTAAATAAATATGATTTTTTAGTCATTGACCATATAATGAACTTGTAGGTCTCTTCTTTCTAACATTCTGATCGCCTCCATGGTCATCTGCTTGAACCTCGATCACGTGACCTGAGATTCCGATCATGTGTTGATGAATCAAACTGTTAGAAGGATACATAATACTATAGACGATAATGATATAGGGATTCTAATGAAACATATAATGACCAGTAAGATTTAACCTTGATCCGATCGAATACCGAAATTGGTCATGGTGTTCTCCGTTTGGTTCTGCGTTGACTATTCAAGCAGCTCTAATGAAATATGATTTTGGGTTCGTTACTAGATTAAATTGCCTCCTAATTACTCTAGGGTTAGTATAATGAAACATGTCAAATTACTACTATACCCATTTGACTTGTTTCATTAGCATATTTTATTGATTAATTGTTATTAATATTGACCATTGATTATAAACAATTCAATGGATAATATTTGTTCTTATATTCTCATCTAATTAACCATTTTCACTAGAGTGCATCTCCTAATTCGTATGCAATCTTACTTAAGCAATTCTATAATACTAAATATAATACTTATGTTACGCTCTCAACATAACACTAATAGACGGTAGCCATTTACACTATAGACAAGTGGAAAATGAAGAGCAGGAAATGTGAATGACATTAATTACCATGTCACAATCTCTGATTTGCATTCTAAACATAACTTTAACAAGGAAATGAAATGAAATGAAAAAGAAAGGATCGCCAATTTATTCAATCACTTGGTATCTCTTACATTATCTTCATATTCTGTTTCCACCTACATAATGTCTCATCTCACCTCCCCTTTATTCAATCAGCAAATCATGATAAGTCCACTCTTTTGTTTTGTCTAAATCAGCCCCTGAACTATTATTAGCTTGAAGCAGAAAACCATAGTATAATTCACAATCAGAGCCAATGGTTGGGTTGGGGTATGTACAATGGAGAGGACATACACAACACTTCTATTTCAATAGCATCTAATTACATGAACCAAGAAAGACATGCGAGCAAAATGATCAATCACCCTGCACTACAGTGCACTACGTAAAACTTCTTCACTTCCTCGAGCTGCTACCTTAATCTTGAAACGCTTGCCAAACTGTTGATGGGAGAGTCGTGGCACCAAAATGGATCCCCGCCGTTACACAGGTTTGCAATTAATTTTGTCCCAGCATATATCGAGAGAGAGAGACGAGCAAAGATATGTATCTGTCTTGCCTTGTGTTCCAATTGCATTCACTATCTTCTGCTGTAATACTAATAGAGCCCACCACCTGAATTACTGTGATGGGGATGGCGAGATCCAGCAGCACCCCTACCGCCATGTCCTCTCCAAGTGTGGCCAGAAACTCTGTTGCTTCCGCTCTGCATCCAGTTCGTTGTTTGGTTACCCATCCCGTTAAGCTCTTCCTCTTCTCTATCACTATACTCCAACACCAGCCTCTTGATATCTTGTTTCTCTTCTAGCTCCGCTGCTTCCTTCTGTTTTGTGCCTTGCACCAGCGAGCTATCTCGGGGAATATACATCTGCTTCATTTGTTGCTTGTTGCCACGCTTCACGAGAACCTCCACCTCAACTTCCCTGCTTCTTCCTGCCTCCTCGTCTGATGCCTCATCACCACTTTCTCCATTGGCCCTTCCGGAATGATCCTTACCAGACCCCTCATTGGTATCACCATAGGCCGCACTCGCAGCAGCTCTTGCTTACGCTGCTCCATGCTTTCCTGAATTCAAGAATTATAAATAATCAGATGCTTGGTATAATTAGTTGAAAGCCACATACTTGTTACATATGCTCCATCAATACATAACTAGGATGTTTTATTCCTATCATCATGTGATGTAAACCAACAGATATTGTATGAATAATATGAGACAAATCTAAAAGAAAAAAGATACAGTTTTCAATGGTAAGATAGCTTTCTTACCTGCATAATAGCTTTGAGCTCTTGATCGAAACTCTCTACCTCTTGCTGGTCCACCAACGCTACAGCCTGTCTTACATGGACTTCATCATCCTTGTCAGAACCAGCTCCAGCCCCATCATCATCCTCACTGTCATGTCATTCATCATCATCCCCCTCCGAGTCAATGGTGTCACTTCCTGAATCACTGTCACTATCCCTGTTAACCCCGTGCACATTTCCATTTTCCTCAGTACCATTTCCAATGCCTTTTCCATTTTCTGCGTATGTGTTTGAAGTGGTCCGTTTAGAAGGCTTTTCAGTATCATTATTGGCATTGTCTGCAGAGACCTGATCATGCTCCTCAAGTTCTACCAGAACTGCATTAACTTCTTCTCGGATGAATATCGAGTCATGTTGGAGCATAAGTCTGCAAATAAGTCCTGCAATTCTTGATTTATGAGACATGCTTCTTACATAAAGTTACATATCAAGCTATTACGTATGGAGCAAGACTAACCTGCAAACCAAATTAAACATCAAGCGCCAACCAACTCTTGCTTAGAATATACCTCTGTAAATGTATTAAGAACCTATCAAGTTTCTTTTTGGAGGATCCTCGGTCGAAGTCCACATGTCTCAAGAAGAGTAATAACCATCCTGATACGGAAACAATCTTCCGGAGGGTCCAGTACATCTTGCTAATACCACAAACGGCAAAACTTATCCGGAATCTCAGCAAACTAACATATATTGCAGTTATAACCAAATTCCTGCACCAAACCTCATACAAACTTAAAGCCTTAAACCCATGATTTTTTTACTGGTCAATGTAAAACTCTACCTCGCACATCATAGACGACAATAAATACATATAAATATCAATGAAGATAAAAACTCCATACCTCTCTTGTGCCATGACCGAAGACAAGAATTAAATAAAGGGTCTCAAAAATGACAGATGAATCCACATGTTCATAATTGTGCACACCCCCCGGAACCGCATATGGGCAATTCGCCTTTGCTGCATACCATAGTCATTTAACTCTAGCCCAAGCCTAATCTCCTCCAAAACCTGTAAGTAATTATATAATCGTTACACAATTTCAACAAAATAAACTCAATTAATGCTGCATGCGTGTGATGTGACAACCAGCCGAAACCCACAAACTTGGTGAAGAAATGGAAGAAACCATTAATATCTATGAAGCTGAAACATGTACAACCCAGCACACCAAACAAAACATAATTCCTTCCCTTCACTAAAATCCAAATGATGTGAATACGAAATTTTAAACAGTCAATGGGAACACTATAAACAAATCGGTAGCCCCATAAAGAACACAGCATAATATCTTTCTTCAAAGTGGAAAAAATATTTCACATGGAAAACAAAGAGACTAAATCAATATAAAGTTTTCTGTATTGTGAAAAGCATACCTCATCCACAACAGCAACTGCAAAGTTATCATGATATCTACTCAAACCAGCAGTGAGAGAAGCAATCAAGTGAGTATGTGTATATTTCCCCCTGTGAACTTTCTTGAAGCATTTTAAAATATAAGGTTCACATTCATTCCACGGCAACTTTCGTAGTTGTCTCAGCACATGTTCAATGCAAGACTTATCAAGGTCTGAGAAAAGCAACTTTCTTATATACTGCAAAACGGAAAAGTAGTTGGTTCAGTACAAGATTGAAGGCTGATCTCGAAATTCAGGGGGGGAAGCAAAGCCACAAGAAGAGAGATGATTTATACCAGATGCAAAGGAGGACGGACTTTAGAGATACGTGCAGATCTTTCAGGTGGCTTGCACAGGTAATAAGCATTTTCGACGAGAGTGCTAGGACGAGGATCCAAATTTTTAACACTTTTCAATTGCATCAAAATCTCCAACATGTTAGCCATGCGTACTATAGTTTCAGGAGACCGATACAAAAAACAGCCACATGTCTCAAGTAGATTGCAAGCAACATCAATGTTATGATGAGTAAAATCATCTAGACATGCCTGTAATATAATAATCAATCATAAGTAAACAATCTGAAGGCATATATATCAACCTTAATAAATAGTATCACCTATAACGTCAAAATATAGCAGAATTCTAAATAAATCTTCTAGCAGTGTTTAACTGCTCATAATATAGACTCACACATCTAATAAAAAACAAACCCTATCCATAAATATCTCTGTGGATTCCGTTTTTTAACTGTCCGAGACCGAAATGTATAAGGGCTCACAAGAATGAGTACCATGGCTCTATATGCAAAATATTAGAATTGTCGCAAGTCCATTGAGTTGAATTCTAGAGATAGCATAACACTAAAACACCAAGTGAATGATGTTTATGTGATGAATTTGCAAGGTATATGAAGCATTTGAATAACTCGATTTCTTTTTCCCCAAGCAATAGCAATGCACTTCAGGATAAACCACAAGTACAATAGATCATGAAAATGATTAAATTCCTAAGCGTGTTACCTCGGTATCACCAGTTGAACTGAATAAAATTTTAGTGACAACTGCATTTGATATCAAAAAAGACATCCTAACATTGGTTAATGAAAACATGTTTTATATAAAATATAAGGGAGGCAATAAATGACATTGAGAGCCTGAAATTCTATAAGTCAAATAATGATTGACGAATTCATTGAATCTTCCAAAAAAATTATAAGAACAGTAAGAGTAGAACAGTTTTACATTTCAAAATAATCAATAAACCATAAGTATCTTTAATTTGAAGATGCAATAGAACCATCTGCATGAAAATAAATATATTCATAACAGGCATACCTTCAGACAACTAAAAACAAGGCCAGCTGGTGCAATTTTAAATTTGCAGAGTTCTCCAATAAACCTAATATTCTTTATCTTTGTTTCAATGTTCATTTGATCCTGAAACAAATTACAATTCAGAAAAGAAGCTGTGCATGTTAGGCAAATACAATTTACAATGACCAGCCACTCCTTGTCTTAAGGAGGCATAATTGGCAAAACAGACCTTTTTATTAATTAGGAAGTTGAACTCCTGTAAAAGCATGGATGCAACATCATTCATAAAAGTAGATAGTGTGGCTACCATGCGCGAGTAGTACGCCAATAGTTCTAGAGAAGTCCGGGGAACGTTAAACAGTGCCCTCACGAGCTTTTTCCAACTTAACTTCGAATTTAGATAGCAAAATTCTACCTGGAATTTATATGATAAAGTCAAATCCAAAATTAATGTGCATACTAGCCCCACATATAATTGAACACATGAAAAATGCAAAACAGTAAAGCTTATATCAAGTACTCACAGTCAATTGATCTATAAGATCACGGCTTACACAAACCGGGAGCCTTTGCAAAAGAGCATCCAAATTCGTCCCTTCAACACCTTTGATATTTTCCTTTCCAGCTTCTCCTTTTCTCTCAGTATCTTTTTCTTTCCCTTTATCCTTGTCTGGATCTTCGGTCTTTTCTTTCTCCTTTTCGTCCTTATCCTTCCCTTTTCAGGGCTTTTTCCTTCCTGCAAAGCACCACAATCTGCTGAAATCTCTACAGAATCTTGAATAGCTGCTTGCCCTTGATCTGACTCAGAACTTGGTTCCTTCATAAAATATATATTCATGCGAATGGCTAGATATCACACACGAATTCAGCTAAAAGGACAATAATGAACACAAACCACATGTGACACTAGAAAGAGCGAGAACATATCAACTTTTCATATAGAAGCTTTCCTCAGTATTGCTTTGCTTTTTATCTAAGCAATAAATATATGCTTAGACGACACAAATTTTCTCTGAATGAAATTTCCAGAAGTTATCAGCATGAAATACATTACAGATCAATCACTTATTCAGAACAATGGTTTAAATTAAGACATACCAAGAAAACTATAAAAATAAGACGTACACCAATGATACTGTTTTCTATAGGCAGATAATCTACTCCCGTGAGATAAAGCTCTACTGAATAACTTTTGTAAGGTATATACAATATAACCCTCTACAATGAGCAGATATATCATGGACTCAATCTGATTTGACTTAACCCTGGGGAGGGAGGGTCAGGGGGGGAATAAAAATGTTATCTTTTATGAGGTTAAAGAAAGATAAAGCACTTTCTAAAGCGTGGGTATTGGGTTATACGACACTTCATGATCTAATCAAGGTAAAACAATGACCCAGGTTCAATTCAGAGTACCAATGCCCTACCAGTGGTTGCTCTGGTGCCTTTGCAGATTGCTCATTTGCCATAGAATCAGGTTCACCTAATAATTCTGCCGGAACAAATGCCCTGACAAACAAAATTTTGAGCATTTCAGCCCATCTTCTGAAGTAGTAGAAATCTGACATATAAATCAACTATGTTCCAAATACTTTGGCAAGTATGAGATGTGGGATGTTGCATACTGTTTGTCTACTTTGGAAGGTCAATGCATAATATTATTATATTAGTAGGGCTAAATGAATCAGCCCCAATGAGAAAATCAACATTTATATCAACTGAAACAGCGTAGCACGTGATGGCAGAAAACTCTGATGATAACAGACCTGAGATCTGGTAAGCATTCATAGAAACTCCTTGTATTGATTCAAGAATGGAGGAATCCTTTCCAGTAGAAGGAGAAGCATCCTCTCCAGTAGTAACCCTAGTTGTGTGGCCATCGTCTGGCATAACTGGAGGTTGCATATCAACCGCTTCTGCTAAACTGTGATTAATAAATACACAAATAACAATTTAGAATTTCCTATGGAAAAAACATCAGGCAAAGATATAAAGTAGATGCATGCAGCTACAAGACGTCACAATTTCTGCCTACCATGAGCCAAGAAATAGTGTAGAGAGAAAAATGTGCCACCTACAAGCACTGATGTTACTTCATCATACAATTCTATATCCTTGTTTATGAGCATGGCCTGCAACACCTTGACAAGTTCAATGGAAACATAGAGAGAAATGGGATCAAGTAGCCATACAATATGAGATCCCTTATGAACTGTAGAATACCTGATACCCCAGGCCTCAAAGTATCAAAAAACTCATCAGGGTTTGAGGGCTTGAGAAGTGGATCCACATTTTCCAACATTAGATACCACCATTTAAGCATCTGGTATTTTGTAAATATTGCAGACCCATTTGAAGTCACCAATGATCTCAAAACAAGAAACAAGAATAGAAGGTAGATGACATGATCCATCTTTTTTTCAATCCGTGCTTAGATGGTGACCTTGTGGAGTTCCTCGATGCTTATGTGTCAGGGCCACTGAAGATTACAAATCCATATATGTAATCAGTGTTTCGAAATTTTGAGTTTCTTAAAAGGTATATTGAATATGAAATATTTTCTGTGTCAGGAGGAAGGACTAGTAATCACTAGGAACTGGATTCCTAGTATAGTTCTCAACTATATCTCTCATATTGGACAAAACATGCATAATTTCACTCTATCAATACAACGCCCTTGCTAGCTTAGCCAAGGAAAACTGGATATCTCTGCTTGTAATTTTACCCTGACAGATTTCCAATAAAATGCTCAGAAGTGAGGTGGTACAAGAACAATTAGTTTTGAGTCATTACCGCTAAATATCCCAACACTTGCCACAACTTTCAAGAAGGTTTCCAAAGCTCCCACCACAGCTAAATTCACAAGAAAATATAATTGTAGGAGTTAGAAAATTATCTTAGCTAAGAAGCCACACATTAAGATATACAAGTAAACTCAAGCCCTACACTCCATTATCCATATCAATTATATATACTATGGCTGTGACACTCACAGTGCTCCAGCAACTGCATTCCCCAGAAAGAAACAAAGTCCAATTCTGACTCCGACCTCAGGACCAAGGGCCCGACCTATGAGGTA
>JAYMTS010000349.1:0-11435 GCA_036898005.1 Geranium phaeum
AATCGATTATTACTTCAAACTCAACCCCGTTTGACTTAAGTGACAAACGTCACACTAAAAAGGACTCCACAAGATGACTTAAAAAGGCAGGGGAGGTAAGTGAAAATCGCGTATACTTCGAGGGAGGTAAGTGAAGTTTTCCCTTATTTATTTTGTGCTAGAAGTTGATTATGATTTTGCATGCTAACATGGAATCATGTTTTCATGTAGGGGAAATGACAGTTTGAAACACCAAAATTTTGCGTTTCCAATTTTGATACACCCAAATTTCACTATACCTGTTTCGCACACTCAATGTGCTATTTTACTCATATTTAGTCATTATTTAAGGGCCTTAAATGGGAAAAAATTGGTAAGTTGGATGCGCGGAAATGATAAAGTAAAAATTGAGTGTACTAAAGTTAGAAACCTAAAGTTTTTGGTGTATCAAATTATTCTTTCCCCTTTCATGTATATCTATTTTGAAACACTATCAGAGCACACAAAGTTGTAAAGTCATTAAACCTGATTTAAGAGCTCTCCAACTCCAACAAGGAAAAATTCAAAGCACATTTTTCTCCTCATTGCCTTGTGCTTTTGTCATATATGTACAACTATATTTTTGTGAGAATAATGTTCTAGTTACAAGTGTGTTCTTGCATTGAGACATGCAGAGCCACACATAGTAAAAACAGGGCATTGTGTATGCTTGCTTTTGCATAAAAGTTGTTTCGGGTGATCTCAACGTCATCGAGCAATTGACATTACCGTTTTGTGACGCTGACATTCGAATGCAAAACAGTGTACATAGAAGTTGAGTCCAATTGCTGATTTTGCCTTGTGTATTGCAGAATGCAGGGCCCAGCTAATCCAAGTATCAGAGGAGATTATGGAACCTCTAAGAAAGCTAGCTCCAGTAACTTGGACAGCAAGGGAGCTACTTTCCACTATTTCCGGAGAAGGTCATCTGTAATCTTTTCACATGGATACCTCTTCAATTTTGCAAGCAAGCAAGCTTCACACTTCCATAGAGATATTATGGGTGAGTTGGGGAGGAATCCATTGTAATATACTGTCCAAATTTTGTGTGGAGTCTTTGTTAAAAATAGGATTAATGGCAAAAGATTGCCATGTAATGTGACACTTTTGTAAGAGGGTGTTCTATACTTCAATAATGTCAAATAGTGTTGTAAACTTTGTTTTTTTCGTGTAAAATGTATATATTTTTTAAATGACAAAATTTTCCATGGATAAAGAATTATTTCTAAAAAAATAGGTGTTAAAGTTTTGTCCATTTTTAATTAAAAATTGTAGTTAAGTTTAGGTAAATTTTGTGTACAAATGTTTTAATTTTTTTAATTAAAACTACTCTTAAGTTAAAATTGTGTTTTAATTAAAGTGCAACCATTTGCTAAAAAAATCATATGTATCACTATTTGTTAAGTGCGTTGAATATCCATATGTAGGACTGTCCACGAGCCGGGTCTAGGTCCGCCCAAAACTTTTTCAACCCGACCGATATGTCCAGGGTCTAAAAGCACATAATGTATTGCATTCGATAAACATGGATGGACTCGGCTACAAATGGTTAAATTGATACAAATATAAGAATAAATTATATTCATTGGATGTAATTAATTAATTATTCAGATTATTTTATAATTTCATTCATTAAAAATCATTTAAATCAATTAAAAGATATGATGGTCATTGTGTTTGATTGTGAAAATCAATGATATACATTAAAATAGAAAATTGAGAAATAAATAACCACGATTCTATAAATTTGAATTTGAAATAAAAATTCAAAAAATTCTTACCAAAAATGAAAGAGAATAGTCCAAATTCAAACTATATTACTTAATGAAAATAAGTAAGATGAAAACATGAATAATAACAATGTTATCATGGAGTTATGTGATATTCCATTTCTCCATGTTCCATTTTTCATTATACCTCATTTTATTTTCAATTGTTTCACATTACATTGTTTCATTGTTTTATTTCACATTGTTCCATTGACCATGATATTCAGAATCATGTTACAATGAAATAATGAAATATTGGCATAAGATAATTATGTAAAGTATACTCATTGAATATTGCATGTAATGGAATTATGAAATTAAATAGTTATTTAAATGGAACAATGGAAATACTTGTCAATGCAATGGAATAATGGTACATATACATACCTTTGATCTCTTCCCCAGATTATTCCACTGGATCGCCAACACCCTCTACTTCTACTTCATTGGTTTCAGAGGGCTCTTCGAGTTCTGCAAGTCAAAGCAACCAACTCTTACCGATGAAACTATCAATGGAACAACAATCACTACAAGTACCTATATCTGAAACTACGATTCCACATATATATGAATCTCATATATACAATTCCACATATACAATCATCAAATTAAACTCACAATAATACTTGTATAGAAGGATAAGACACGAGCTGGAAGGAACCGACCACAAGGAAGAACATTCGCATGACATCCTTGTAACATCTGAGCATCTCCCAGAAGGACAACCTAGCTTCCAGCTGAATCTTGTACTTGTCGAAATTAGCAAATCGCCTGAGTTCAGAGAATACAAAGAGTCATAGTACAAGGGAGAAGATGAAGAAGAGGATGTTGTGGTAACATAGGAAGTAATCGGACTTGCGGGTGATTGATAGTAGGGTTTGATATCTCTGGAAAAGGAAAATGAGAAATATTTTCCGCAAATCACATCAAATCTCAATATTGAATACATATTCAAATTCATTTGGCTACAAACGTACTTTTTTGCCCTGTTTGTAGATTTGTACCTGAATAATGTATTTGTAGCTGAATCCAACCCCGATAAATAAACTATTACAAGATGCCAATATTTATAAGGTACACGAGTACATTGGGGTTTTATCATAAACGGGATAAGTGGGCTCTTATCAACCGAGTTATAGGGCCACTCAACAAAATTGAGATGGACTCTTGAAGAACAATCCACTTCGTATGAATATAATGAAAGAGTTGGAAGCCCACTACGTGTCTGGGAATGGCCACCAAAGCCAAGTTGGTGACTCCTATTATTGGAATGAGCCTTTATATACCTACCCTAACCAAAGGTCATCACCCCAAGACTACTACTCTCACCATTACCCTCCTCCCCCTTACCACAATGGGTCACCCTATAATACTTGCAAGGTACTTGACGTATAAAAATCTCTCGAGGAGATTGTCACACCTTTTGTGGAAATGACAAGTATACCAGTCAAATAACAAAGATGTATTTCGTCCCAAGTTATCAATCTAACATAGATTAGTGTGTTCATTAACATGAACACTGGGATATTTTGAAATCGAATCAATTTGAGAAAAACAATTGATATAAGTTTGAGAAATCGTCGTAACCAAACACCTTTATAAAATCAAATCAATATTCGCCAACTTCACATTGCAGCTCAACAATCTCAATATATTAATCTTCTCTCATGCAACAATCTTTACTTCATACACGACAATATCAATGTCAAAAGGTGATTAGAAGTTCCGGGAATTGTCATTTACCGCACATGTTAAACAATTAAAATATGAGATTATTATGAACTGGATTAAAATATTGGTTCTTGGTGAGGGAGAATAATATCGTTCTCCTAAATCATCAATTCATCTCGCTTTTAAGTTTATTGTTGCCCCGAATTTGGTAGTTTTACAGTGAATCGTGTATCTCTTACGTTACAAGTATGTTAAGTGCATTTCAGGTCAAAACAAAGCATTTCAGACCAAAAGTGGAGCTAAAGACACAAATGTTTGGAAGAAGGCAGTGGCCGAGTCCTCTAGACGAGTCCCCTAACTCAGATACCACCTCAAGGACTCGGACGACTTAAATAAAAATGTTAAGAGAGCACCTCGGAGGAAGAAGGTTACTAGCCGAGTCACTACTCGGCCACCACAAAAATTCCTCGGCTACCAAGACTCGACAACCAAGCTTGACAGCAGAGGAAAAACACAACTAGCTTAGTCTAGTCGCAGAGGCTAATTCTGGGTGATTCTTTCCCGATTTAAACATCTCAAACCCGAGATATTTAAGCAATACTTAGGATTCTGAAACAAGAGACTAGAGAAAAATATCAGAGAGAGACGATAAGAGAAAAAGGAATTGAGATTGGAGCCATAGATCGAAGACAAGAGGCACGAGCATACCGGTTCAGCAGGATTCGAGGTTATTGGGTTTGGGTTTAGCTTTAAGTTTGTTTTTAGGATTATTGGATTGAAACTTGAATTGATATTTGATGAGATTTACTTTTATTATATCTAATCTTGATTATAAATTCTCTTGATCACTAGTAGTTTGGGATTTAAGATTGCATGATCAATTTAGGGTTTAGTTTATGAGCATGATGAGTTTGAATATGATGAGTGTTGATTTTATTTATCATATGAACATGCATATGAGTGCTAAACGCATTGCTTGGAGTAGGGAGGTGTGGATTTGAATTAGGCGTTTGTTCAATTGCATGATTTAGGAATGTGGGTACTCTTATTAGGATTTTAGTGTAGGTCATAATGCTCCACCTCCCAAGTAGGCTTGGTGGTGAACCAATTTAGAAAGAGAGACGATATCAATTGACCAAAGCGGAATAAAATACTAAAATCTAGATTTACATTACATTATTGCCAATAGGAATAATGGGTATGACTGTAATTATATATAGGGTACTAACACCGCCAACACCGAATGCATGTGAACTATAAGATCCTAAGACTAAATACTCCGACTTGAGACTATGATTGACCACCATAGAATCGATTAAGTATTTAAACCCTTAACGGCCTAGTATAAATCGTTTTGGGTAAGACCTTAGTTGACACACCGCGTGATTAGTTTAAATTCTTAAACCGAGTCTTGTAATTTGGCATCGTATCTTGACAACCCCCAAATTTCATGCGTCCGGTCATCTTTTATCATTGATTTTCATACTTAGCTTTTATTTGTTGGGTTTATTACATGTTTGACACATTTTGTGACAATTGTGCGTTTTGCATGTTGTTTTGTTGCTTATTTCAAAACTCTCATTGCATGACCGACCAAATCTAAGAAGACATTGCATGTTACTAACGCTTGCAGCCTCATACGCACTAAAGCATAACTCTCTGTGGGATCGATAACTTTTGGACGTAATACTCATATATTACTTGACGAACGTTGCACTTGCTGTGTGTTGAGAGTGAGTGAGATCTTCCGTATCGAGATTTCATTCCGTCTATTACCTTAAAATATATGATTATTTGATTCATAAACTATAGATCCTTTACTTTGGCCTCGTTTGCACCATCTCCCCCAAGTACCTGTTTGTTCCATCAAATCTTGGATCAGAATTTGATGCTCCTTCCACAAATTTATAACAGCCAAGGATCCTTAATGATGCATCAATTTCTTCACAACAACTTGCTGTATCTTCAACAAAAATAAATTTGTCCTGTTTTTCTCGAAATATTGGTCAAACTTTCAGTTATATCAGCTCTGGTTACCAAGTTTGATCTTGTTCATGCAAAAAGAATCAAAATCCCAATTGACGGTTCTTTTACCGTTGATTTAGAATCATATTAAAAATCAAAGATAAAGCAGAAATACAAAAACGATTTAGACATGAATCACCATTGTAACAAACACATAAAAAATATATTGTAACAGTTTTCTGAAACGCCCACATTCTTGTTACTGCCTACTGATAACACAGAAACCAAAGGGCGAGACAAAATTGATGTGGCAGCATAAAACTAACACAGACCAATTCCAAAAAGACATGTCAAACACACATTGCAGCTTCTACACTCACTTATGGCATAAACATTCACTATCTACTCTTTAAGTAAAACCTAACGCAAAGAAAAACAATTTGCATTAGTATATTGTGCATATATATGGACAACCTACTTGTTGCAAGTTACTAACAACCTTCTCGGGACATCTACTGTATCTTTGCCAGCTTCATTTCTAGAACAGGCAAGCTTTAAGACCTCATCTTCCTCTAAGTTCAAGTCAAGTTGCAATTTGTATGTTAAGATTGATGCATTAGAGATCCATAGAGAAGGGGCCTAGAATAAGCTTTAAGAGCAGCAAGCTCTTTATTTCTTTCTTGCACACTCCAGTGTTGATTTATCAAGTGCCTATCAGTGCACAACCAGAGTAAGGTTTTCAATTTCCACAAATCTAAAATGATTGTAGAATAACAAATAAGAATTAAGCTCGGATTTCAAATGAAGCAGCTGTTGGGTTTTGTTTCAATATTTCATTCTTCAAGCCCATTTCTTTTTTCACCTCTGCCTCTTCCTTGCAAAGGCATAGCTGATACAAGAATTTCCTCATATCACTACATGAAATTAAACTCAGTGACCAGATAGTTTGTGATGTAAGACCTCAGTTTCCATTAGTACTGTACAATGTGAGGGGATAAAGTAAAACACAGTCTATGAAGTTTAAACTGTTTGAATTTGTAGTAATAACGGTGATTATGAAAATGTACTAAGTATTCAAAATGCATTACTTTGGGGCAGAGATGTTTGTTTGGGATGGTTCTAACGAATCAAAATCTTGGTAATGAAAGAAAACGAATGATCTTATTATTAGACTTGGTAAAGTGATTATTGTATTCGATGATTAAACTGAGATACAAGGGCCTGTATATATAGGTTGTACAAGTGTGGGGAATAAGGCAGGGTTTACAAGACATGGCGGCTAGGGTTTCATAGCTACACATTAGGGTTACATAACGTAGTGGACTGGGCCACGGCCCATATATTAACAGTACCATTGCAATAATGTATTGCTCATATTATAAGAGTATACCATAAATCCAATTTTGGAATTGGAGTTGTTGAATTGAAGGGTATTTTCCTCACTAAACAACAATATTTTAGATGATTGTTTTTTGGGAATATATTTCTCCTTTAATAATTGTGTTAATAAAGTGATAAGGAAGTGAAAGTGATGGTGATTTTGTAATTTATTACTACAAGAGGAAAAGAGCCAAAAAAATTAATATCTTTTTTGGTGGAATTTATTTGAACAAGACTTAAGAAGACCTTGATTACCATTAGTAGCATCATGGTCATGGTTTTTTTTTTCTTTGAGAATTCTCTGCACTTTATATTCAATAAATATGTATTTATTCCAAGAAGATCAAAACCTTTCTTCATAAATAATTATAATAAAAATTCATAAATTATTTAAGGTGATTGTGATTACAAGGGCTGGATGAGTCATATTTTCTTTTATTCTTCTAAAAGTTATATCAAACCTGACATATATAGTCAAAGTGATCGAACATTTTAAATGTTCTCTATTTAAATAAGATGGGAGCTATCATATCATATCCCATCGTATATTTTTGATTAAGAATATTTAAGGTAATCATTTTACAAGTCAAAGCCAAAAAAGAAAGAAAGCCTACACAAACATGTTATAAACATAAATTAATATGTATGCATAATGCATATAGTCTAAGGACTTAAAAATTTCAAATGCATATTACACACATCTACTCAAAATATATCCAAACAATAAAACAAAAGCATACACGTATATGTATATATCAATTCATGTATATACATGTATGGAAGAATAATATATATATATACATGTATACGAGTGGTTCGAACATGGCTTGACACAGCCCAAATGGGTAATGCATGCACGTAGCTCTACACTCCATGTTCATGGCTTCACATCTACATAACCTGTCATGTATTTATTTACTATATTTATGTCTCTTTGCCACATTCACAGGCACCGATAAATAATTAATTCATTAAATCAACCACCCAATTTTTGCAGTTTTAATAGCTTTCATCACATTGCACATGATCACATGTTGCTTTTAGTACCTTCACTTACTCTCTATTTTCGGGATTATGATTAAATAAGTGCCAAGTTCCAACACACCCACTTTAAGAAATAAGTGGTTATGGGCAATAAAACAATAATATTAATCATATTATAGCTATTTTTAGATTTAAATTTTAGGGATAATTTTTGTTTATTACGGTGAAGTTGATCACTTTTGCATGTCATTACGGTGAATTTTCTAGTGTTTTACTTCAATACGAGCAACTTCTTTCAAGTCTCACCGTCCATAAATATGTAAAATTTAGTTTAAAATGTCCATATTACGCTTTTATTATTATTATTTTTTAAAAATAATATATATATTTTTAAAACTTTAAAAAATAATAATATTTTTATGAAATAAATAATTAAAAATCGATCTTAGTATTATTTTTTTTTAAATAAAGTTTTTCAAAAAAAGATTAAAAATAAATAATATTAATATTCAAATCGATTTTTTATTATTTATCCCACAAAAAATATTTATTTTATTAATTTTTTAATTTGGTTAGTACAGTGATATTTTTGATATTTAATAAATTTTAGAAATTAAAGAGTACTTTTTCTATCATTTAAGGGGTGTTAGTAAAAAATAACACTTAAAAAAGAATTATTCCTTTCATATATACCCCTAGGCTTTGTTAATTGCAGCAAAGCAACACAGAGTCACTCAGAATCAGATTTTGCGAAATCGAAATCGTCGCCGCCATGATCGGAGCTCGACGCGCCGCCGTGCACCGCCGCGCTCAAGCTCGCTTCCTCTGCTCTTCTTCTTCTTCATCACCATCTGGTAATAAATCTACCCATTAAAGTTTTCTCCTTTTTACTTCCCACCATTGCTATGTCACTTGTGAGCTTCGATTCATGTTGTGCTCACACCCTGTGAACTAATTGTATGTTTTTAGTTTCTGGGTATGTGTTGATTATTGGAAAGTTGATTGCTTTAACAAAAAAATTGTGAATTTCAGACCATTTCTTGTATATCAGTGATGTTGCTGCTGCTCGGCCTCCTAAGCATTTGCAGCATTTGCTGAGTATGCTTCAAGCTAGAGGTAACATACCCACCAAACCCTTTTAGGCTTTAGGGTTGTTCTATTTGATTTTGTCAATTTATTAGAATTATAATTATGACGGTTTAGAATTTGGTGTTTTTATCTGATTGTGTTATGGTTGATTTGAGATTGTATGTTACTGTTTGCTTGATCTTGCTCTCACTGCTAGTCGTAGGAGTCGTTAATCGGTGAGAAACCTTATTGACGATGTTGGCATTGTGAGATATTGAGATTTGGTGTTAGCTTTTGACATTTTTCTTTAGAGTTTCATTTCAGTATATGCATAAATGTAGCTGTTAGGAATGTGTTTTTATGTGATTTGTACAGTTTAGTGCTCTGTCGCTTGTTGTTAAGCATTTCACAGGTAATGTTATGGCTAGGTAATTGCATCATCAAGATAATGCATGTCTGAAGATTGTGGTGTGTTTACTGAGTGGATATGCTCATAGATTTCTTGGCTCAACTCGTCGAGTCTGGTACAGCTATTGCATGACATTCATATGAATCCGGTAATAGGACCGAAGCTCATGCAGTCAGTGGAACACTTACACTAGTGAGAATTTTAGTTTCTTTCATGCATTCGTTTATTCATCCTTGTTGCTTTCGGTGCGGAATCAGGCTTTTGCTTCTGGACTTTTATGTGCTTCATGAAGCTTATTCTAGTTTTACAGTGTTTCTATAACATAATAGGTTAGCTATCTGGAAGTTAGGCTGTTTCTGGCATTTTCTTCTCTCTTAAAAGCTATACATGTAATATGCTTCTTGATGCATATTTTTTGACATGTACAGTGAGATTGTAAACTTTGTTCTCAATCGAGCATCTCAATATACTACTCATTTACCACATGAATTATTTGCTTACACTTCACTGGTAATAATATTGTCATTGACAAACAAAGTTCAAATGCACTTTATTACAGGTGAATCCATCATATCTCCCGGAGCAAAGCAAGGATTTGTTCCCCTTGCAATTCCACTCGCTAAAAGCAGCTCAGGCACGAATAGAACATTACGTCTCCATTTCAAATGGATTATGTTATACGAACATTATGTTATTCACGCATGATTTCTTGATTCTTCTTAGTAGGTGTCCTGACGGCGCTGCTCCGGTGGCCAACAGCTCCCCGTGGGTATGGAAATCTAACAATTTTTACTGTTGCTCTGATTAATTTTTCTCCGGCTTGACTAATGCTGCATGTGTACATACAGAATGGAAATGCCAGTCGTGGAGGTCCACAAAAATGGCGTTTGGCTTTTGGCCAAGAGTGTAAGTTAACCATGCATCACATTGTTGGTTGTTGTGAGCTTTTAAAGGGCGGATATAGTTTTCAGATGCAATGTCCTCTATCTTTCTTCCATATTCAGGTAGATCAATTTATTCACAGGATCCTCGTCGAAGAAGATGCTAAAAACTCGGACGATGACAATGACGAGCTGTTTCTTGCTGCTGCCGATGCTGGGGAGAAGCTCTACACCAAGGGCGACTTTGGAAAATCGCAGATTTCAAATCTTGATACATATTTGTTAAAAAAGGTATGGGAGAGGTATCGACTTTGTAGTTTAGGCAAAACCTGTCATACTGATGTAACGGAAGTTCTTTTTTCAGGTTGGTTTGTTCCCTGATGTTCTCGAGCGCAAAGTGGTGCTTCATTTTGAAAAAGGCGACCATGTAAGACTCAATATTCATGGATTTTTCGTATTTAGGTATTTTCGAATTTGAGTTAACGTAGTTATCATTTATACGTGCTTGTGAAAGGTTTCGGCTCTGGTGACCGGAGAGTTCTATACGAAGAAACAGCACTTCCCAGGATTTGCGCGTCCTTTTGTCTTTAATGCTGAGGTTTTGTTAAAGTCCGTAGAATTCTTCTCCATTGGTCACACAACATTAGACTTTCGTCTTCTAAAACACTTCTGGGTATGCGTTTCACAGGGTTGAGCGTGAAGAAGAAGCTAAAGACGCCGCCAGAGGGGCTCTGAAATCCTCGTGGTGGACGTTGGGCTGCAAATACCATGTATAGCTCCTTTAAACGGTCTCTCTTGTTCCTTTTCAGGTTCTCCTTGCTTTGTCGTGATGTTGTGAACTGATTTTGTTACTTTTCAGGAGGTAGCTAGTATGGCGCAGTGGAAGGATGAGCCGATTGAGCGTGTCAGGGAGAAAATGACGGATGGGGGAAGAGAAGCGGACTTGGAGAGGGGAAAACCACCTGCTCAGGTCATTCTTGCTATTCACCTAATTTAATATATACATTATCATGTTAGACAAACCAAAGTTGTGGGGGCAGTGGCAGAGAACTCGTATAATAAGCATGAACTCGTGAACTTTGATTTTTTGTGCAAAACGACTAAATTACCCTTAACATTAAGAATTATTTTATAAAAAAAGTTAAAAGTTTTTTTGGAAATATCTTTTCACTTAAATTTGCAATTTATATTTTTGGAAATTAATTCTAAGCTAACAATTATTTTTTAAAATTTTAATTCTTAATTGCATGGGCAATTTTGTCATTTTTGCATAAATACACTTAACACACA
>JAYMTS010000350.1:0-11428 GCA_036898005.1 Geranium phaeum
AGACAATCTGGAAAAGCTGCTAGAATGGAGGTGTCGATCGACACATATGAGCTGGCGAGCGTGTCAATCGACACAAGATCGACACACTAATACAGGGAGTTGCATTGATGTGTTAACCCCGGTGTGTCGAAGACGTGTCGATCGACGCATTTATTGTTTCGATCGACACATATATAGATTTAGGCAATTCAGAGATAGAGAAGGTGTCGGCCTAACTTTTACGAATCCAACTTCAACAGAGTCATTCCAGATGAGATTCAAAGCTTGCTCATCACTCATCACCTAGAGTTCATCGAGTTAGCAAAGAATCACATTTGAGAGTCAAGTAGAAGAGATTGTGTACATTGATCTAGGACTCAGCGCCTATAGTTTGCATCCTTTCTTCCCTTCTTGTATTTGATTTCTTGATGTTGATTTTTGTACTTTGCACAATGATGAGGGGCTAAAACCCTAAATCATGAATTTTTGATATTTGATTCTACTTTGTGTTGATCTATTTTTGTGAAATTAGCTAATTCATGATCATAATTTGAGTTTGAGTTTAAACTCGAGAGGGATGGTTAAGAACGGATTTAAGTAGAATCGAGAGGTCGGTCTCTTATAGTCGAACTCTCGGTACGAAAATTGTCGCACGTATTGTTGTTAGGCCAAATATAAAATTCAGAGAGGGTTATTAGTCTGAAATTGGGTATTATCCAATGTCGAGAGACGAATAATATAACTATGACATATGCCATTTCTCTAAATTTTGTATTCAATGATATGTTGAACTTGGATTGACATTGAGTCGTCGGTCTAGTATCCGTGGTTACTAGTTATCTGATTTCTTACAAATTATTCACCATCATTTTGTGTTATTTACTTGCTATTGTTTGCATTTGAGTGACACATCACACCCAAAATAAACATTGGATTTAGTCCATTATGCATTAAAACTTGATTATAATTTGCTTGAATACGAACCCCTGTAAAATTTGACTTAGATTTTAGCCAAATTATTTACTCATTGTTCTACGATTGTGGATTTGTCCACGAGCCTTAAAGACACCTCAGGTCGTGTTAGTGGAGAATTTTGAGCTGTTACTAAGAGAGAATGTTGGGAGCTCCCTCGTGTTGGGAGTCATGTAAGGAGCCTCGTTAGAGTGTATTTATCTACATTTTCACTTTCTACAATGACTTTTTAGCTATTGTAAAGAGCCCAGTAGAGATACACAAACCCTACTTTATTACTTTTCTATTAATAATGCATATTCCATTTTTTGAGAAATTATGCCATAACCAGGGCAAAGTATTTTTTAGATGATTGGCTAGAGAAAAGAAAACCAATTGTTGTAAATTCTTATAATATATATTTGTAAAGTTTAGTTTTAGGGCCATATATCTACAACAATTCCTAACATTATAGATTTTGTGGATAAATTGCAGCCATTAACCAAGCAATGCAAGTCTCGTTATCTATTTTCTTGCAAGACAATCCTAATATTCTTGTATATCTAGAAAACAATGCTAATTGCAAAAAAAGAAAAAGAAGAAAAGCTGTAAATGATGAGTACTCCATTAATGGCATCAAAAATTCCTTCTGCAACAAGTACAAATAAAAAAGGAGGAAACAACAAAGGTCTTTTCTCTAGAATATCAGCTTTCATCAACACTGCGTGAACTATATGACTCTAAATCAGCTTCTTCTTCTGGAAGTATCGCTTCAAATGCCATATCTGCCAGGCGGAGACGGAAATGCAGACGCCCAACGACATTATGCTGAACCAGGCCACCCTCGCGTTTGTTTTCTCGCTCACGATCCTCATATCTGCTTCTCTGCAAGGGAAGACCGGAAAAGAAATCGTGTTGATAGGTTGCTTGATGTTAGCAAAGAAGCAATGTGTACATTGGAATGAAGTTTACCTGCTCTTGAGATATAGTAGATTCTCGTGAATTGCCTCCACCGCTCCTTCGAGCTTCCTGAGTTCAAGCTCAACACCCTACGCAGACAAACCATACTATTATTATAAAGGAATCTTTAGCATGTGAAAACATATTTAATAACCCAAAGCATTAGCTACAACTTTCTCGGCCTTAGCCTTTTATGACCTGGCTTTGATTTTTAAAATACAGTTTTTTTCTCACTTAGGTAAGACTCAACGGCCAGCTTTGTTACCTTAAATGCACAATTAGCGTGTCAATTTGGCATAAATATCCACATTCAACTATTAATTTTCCAGCTAATAAAAGTTCAAGAGCCATCAATATATATAAAGGACTAGGTTTACTCTTAGTGTATGCTACCGAAACCGTACAAATTTTCTTTTAATAAAAAAGGGGCTTGTAAATAATTTTGTTCTGACCTCAATCTTTTCCTTCCTTGCAACTGATTCCCAATCCTTTGCTGCAATCCCCGTTTTCCAGTCGAGGTTAACACTCACGTCTCCATTTTCTGGATGACGACCATCCAACCAGAAACATGCTAGGTAATTGCCTGCCTCGGTTGTTGTGAAAGCAAACTGGCCATGTGTCGCATTCTCCTTGTTATGAAGATTGTTCCCGTATGGCGAGGTCACCTAAAGAAGAGCAGAAGCTGCTATAAACATTGCAAGCAATATATATATATTCATGTGTTTGATTGGCATTTAAACTTGCTTTCTAGATACATTGTTACGACACAAGAAGCGATTAAAACAGGGGTTCCTATTTGTATCAGAAGGTATGTTGTAAAATGGGACTGAATCAAAAAAGAAACTGAATGAGTTATATAAATTAAATATGTTCCTTGTGTTAAACAAACTTCTAATGAAACAGTCGACACTATGGTGCAACTTCCCCTTAATATGCCATATCCGAAAATGAGCAACAATCCATGAATCTATATATTAACGAGTCTCGTGTCAAAAGCCTATATATCCACCAGAGAAATACCCTTTTTGCTTCAATCCTGTAATCGTGTTAGCCATTAATGTAAACACTAGCTTCAACAGTTTTCGTGATAAAGTACTACATATAAATTAGAATGCTACTACTTGAAGCTCTTGAGTACCGAGTTAATTGTTTGACTCAATCCGGGTATATAGTTAAACCATTTCAAGATTACGACTTTCCACTTTACTCTATTTCAACTTAGACTGCAATCTTTATAATGATCAATTGGAATGACTTAATGAGCAACTAAGGCCAATTCACCAGTTTACACGCCATGGTTAGGAAAAGATTTTCATTATAGTTCTCAAAATATCCCCAATGTGGTTAAAACCATTACGAGGGCAACGGTAAGGAGATAGACATAAATAGCTGAGGTTAGATATCCTTATGATCACATTCTCAAATCCACACGTAAGTGCGAAAGTTTGGGGAAGTAAGTCATTAATTATAGCACAATAAATAGCATCAATATCCAATCCACCCGTTACCATATTATTCAAAAGCTTACAATTTGGTTTCCATCAATAATGTGAAGAACTTGAGTCACAACATAACACGATCATTTCATAAATTAGAGCACACGAAGTACAACCACAAATTCACAACACAGAAAAAATACTATCCAACCCAAACCCAATCTACCACATAGTAAACAAACATCATCACACGTTGCAACAGCCCACAAGGATATTAAGCAATTTGGCCAACACCTCGTGAGACGAAACCACATGAGCAAAATAGTACGACCATATTCCAACACATGCAATCCTGATCAGATGCAATTTCACTGAATTCAAATGTACACAAATTTTAGAACTGAATAACAAATAAAAACATAATGCTTTCACTTCACACTAATATTTACATGAAATAAAAGTACCAAGCACAAATCAACACTGAAAAATTCAAACACTTCTATTTTCTATCTTCTACACTTTCTCAGCAACCAAACGGCACTCATGCAAAACAATAAAACACATCACATCCCATCACTAAGCAATTCCTCAAACATGGCACACCTAAACGATGAATATTCATCCCTCAATTGTCTACTCCAGGACACCCAGCAAAGCCGAAACACTAATCAACAACACCAACTAGAACCTAAATTCAACAATTACTCAACAAACCAATCAAACAAATCAGACCCATCTACAAATTTCACAAAACATACAAAAACAACATCATACCCATAAACCAACACCATCAATCGTAATAAACCCACATCACATTCAAAGTCCAACCCTAGAAAAATTGCATCTTTCCACCAAATACCCAATTGATTGATTCAGATATATTTATTACATGAAAAATTGCACCTTTCCCCCAAATACTCAATTGTCTAATCCAGGGCACCCAGCAAAGCTCTAACACTGATCCACAATACCAACTAAAACCTAAATTCTACAATTACTTCACAAACCAATCAGACCCATCTACAAATTTCACAAAACAAACCAAAACAACAAACACCCATAAACAATTACTTCACAAAACAATCAAACAAATCAGACCCACAACATAAACACCACCAATCTTCAAAAACCCACATCACAATCAAAGTCCAACCCTAGAAAAATCGCACCTTTCCCCAAATACCCAATTGATTGATTCAAAAGGGTCAAAATTGGGGGCTCACCTTGACGGAGATGGTGGGGTTGAGGGTGGGATCGTCGGAGATGACAACGTAATCGGCCAAAACGACGACGTTGTTCTGGATTTCCTCGGAGACGCACTTGGTGCCTGAAGGAGGCAGGTTGAGCCATATGGCTTGGCACATCGGAGAAAGGAAAGCGGCGAAGTAAACGAGGAAGATCAGTGCCGTCCCCATCTGATTCAGAGCTATGCGTCGTCGAATCGGTTTCTCTTTGGAAAATGAACACAAGAGCTCTTGGATCTGTGACTCAAAGACTCAGACGATGTCTCTCTCAATTTATTTGTTTTTCTTGTTCAATTTCAACCTGCATTAATTGCTTAATAATATATAAATTAGGGGTAATTAATTACTGTTTACCATATATTATTATTAATTTATTATAACATTTACATAATCTTGTTTATGGTTCGGTTTCGAATCGAACCGATTCAACCCGATGAAATTTAGTTCGGTTTAATTTTGAATTGGTCGATTTTTAATTCGGTTTTATGAACTAAATTTCATGAAATTTTCACATTTATATTCTTCTGACTTATTATTTAATTTAAAGGTTTTTATTGAACAAATTTTCATGAAATTTTCACATTCCGGGTTAGTCTTGACTTATTATTTCATTTATTTTCTGCTTGATCTAACAATTTTAGGCCAAATTAATAAAGATCGACGAACTAAAATGAATTATGTGTTTAAATTAATTGGTTTTCAATTCGATTTTTTTATAGGTTCTAATTCTATCAACCAAAAATTGAATGAATAGAATTTTAACTTGTTTGTAAACCAAATTAATTTGGTTATTTTCAGTTCGATTAATTTTTTAATTGATTTGGCCTGTTCGATTAATTTTAGGAAGCCATTATTCCCAGTAATTAACTTTTAAGCGTCTTCATTCACATTTTAAACTTTATATTTGTAGTATTATTATTAATTCGGTTAATTTATAGTTAAACAAATTAAAATCTCTCTTAATATGATAAAAATTACAAATTTCTTCTTACGTGTAAGAAGAAGAAAAAGAAGCCACCGTAAGGTTAATAAGTAGGAGCTTTTGTGATTTCATACATTTTCTTTCTATACGAATGAAAGATTTGCTTCTTCTCACCAAGAATGAGTGAGAATGTCTGTCTATTCTCATCAAAGGTTATGTTATGGAATATCCTGTCTATTAAACGAAATTTCTACCACATTATCCACATCCTTTTGGTCCCTTGTGTGAAGCCATGAATATGAATTTCAAAATTCTATCCAAGAGTAAGAGACTACCATAACCTTGTTTTTATGAATCAAGTCACAATTTGAGACTTGCCATATATAGCCCAACATAAGCAATGTAATATAAAGTAACAATTGACATGCCCATTTAACACAACACAACTCAACTTGCAACATTGAAGTCCAAAACAAGCAATGAGGTGGGAGATAACAATACACAACTCAAGTAGTCTTGGCAAATTTAAGGAACACAAACAAATCTTAAACTTCACACAACATTCACAACACTCTGAAACTAAAGTTCTGCATGATTTAGTAGCTGCTTGATGAGTTGATTTCGCGCAACTTTTTCCAGAAGCGATGATAATGTAGCTGCACAACTTTAGACCCTCAAAATCAACTAGCAACGATCTGGTAACAATGTAGCAGCATGACTTTTGCTCATTTAGACCTTCAGAACCAATTAACAACGATGAAACATGAATAAGAGAAAGTTCAAGCTCAGTTAAAGATCAATGGACTGAATAGACAAATCAGAAAATTTATATCATGCAAAATGAAACAGTGAACAATTGTTAAGAGTCTCAGAAGGGTGAAGAACACACATCTGAAAGCAGGACACTGGACATGCTTGGAGGGCGATTTCTGTGACCTGAAACAGGAAAGTAGAATACATATTTGAGTACATAAACATTCATCAACTTAAATAACAAATGCCGAATCTTGGTTATCAATGGACATACCTAATCCATTTCAACGTGAATGTTGATAATGTGGTTCCTATACTCTCCATCTATTCCGTGACAACGTTTTCGCATAAGAGGGCATCCACGGATGTCAAAGCTGTTAAGATATGGTGGCAGACATTCCATGAGCTGGAATATCCGACAGTTTACGATTGATAAGCTTTCAAGGGACATGAGCTCTTGGATCTCCTGCGTGAGGCGTACCAAGTTGTGGAATCTTGAGAGTGAAAGATGAGTTATATTGGGAGGAAGGATATGATCTCCATCCGGAAACTGATACTCATCAACACACACTTCATGGAGGTCAAGGCTCTTGAGAGAGGTGAGGTTCTGCAATCCCCATTCAGACATGGGCTGGCGGATATTAGTACACTCTGAAATCGAAAGGGAGGTTAGGTTCGGGGGGAAGCCTCGTTTAGGAAAGGAGCCGAGTTGTTGGCAATTCTTGATGCAGAGATGCTGCAGTGAAGTGAGCTTGTTGATCTGATCAGGTAGAGACTTGAGATTGCTGAAGTTGTCGATGGACAAGTCTTTGAGGTTGATTAGGCTGTGCATTGACCAAGGAAATCTCTTAATGTTTGAGTATCCGGCGAGATAGATTGTTTCGAGGGAGATACTTAAGTCAGGCATTTTCTTGGCTATACACTCAAGCTGTGAGCTGCCACTGACTAAGAGTCTTTGTAGTTTAGGTGTGGACATTGATTTGCCTGATGGAAAGTGCACTAGCAATGGACAGTCCTTGAGTTGCAGGCTTTCGAGAGGAGAGGAGTCGTTCTTCGTGCTATTCATCATTCCTTGAGGTAATTTCCCAATCAAGTTTGGACAATACATCATCTGCAGCACGCGGAGACGAGGGAAGTCCCTTTTAACTACTCCCTTTCTTGCACCACCAATAGGAGGCAGCCATTCCTTCCATTCCGGCATGTTCTCAAACCTTAGAGTCTGCAAGCTTGGAAAGGGATCGTCGTTTTCGTATCCATAGAACTCAGAACCAACTGTTTCTATAGCGTGCAAGCCTCGTATACGCAAGTCTGTCAGCAATGGTAGAACGCCAAGTGAAGGAAGCGAGCTCACTTTTATGCAATCATAGAGTTCTACTGACACCATGCTTGCAAATGAGCTATTCCCGACCCATGAACTCAATTTAGGGCCACCATAATATTCAACCTTGAGCCTTTTCAGATTCGCCGGAGGCTCAAGAGAGTTCATCACTTGCATCTCAACTTCATAGTCTCGGGAGCCATCCATTGCGCGGCTCCATACCATACTTAAATCATCAAGACCTTCTTTATTCGACAAGTTGGCTTTCTTTGCATCTTCTTCATCCACCACATTGTGCAGACCTGAAATAGAAAGATCTCCTTCAAGTTTGGACAAATTCGCCAGCTCTTCGATTCCAAGGCCCTTATCTTTCCCAACAATGAATTTGCAAAGTTTCCGGAGACTTGTTAGCTTACCAATCCCAATAGGTAACACCTGCAGCATGGGAGTATCAGCAACATCGAGCTCGCATAACTTATCCAAATTCTCAATGTCTTGCGGCAGCTTCATGAGAAGATGACAATTGTTGAGCAGCAATGTCTGTAAGTTGACGAGAGATGTGACTGACTCAGGCAAGAATTTCAATGGCGTACTGGACAGATTAAGAGATCTCAAATGCCTCAGATTGGAAACTCCAGTTGGAAGTTCTCTTACCATGTAGTTGCTCAAAGAAAATACTCGCACACGATGCAGTTCATTCAACAACTTGTGCAATACATCATTAGATAAGCTCACTCCATGGCAATGCTTTGCTGCACCAGGCGAGGCAAGAGCTAGAAGTGTTCGAAAGCGAGCCATTTGATTGAAAAGTTGGGTTCTTTCAAACACATTAGCAGTGCCTCTGAGGAATGATACATGTCTCACCTCTGGAGGAAAGCAATTTTCCGGTTTGTCAGCCAAATGAAGGAACAAGTCAGCTGCAACAACTCGGGAAAGGTCTGAAATCAAGTCGTGTATTTCAAAAAACTTTTCCTCTCTACTAGATTTCTTGAAAAATGACCTTGACACCAAATCATCAAAATAAGCGCCTCCAACGTCTTTAACTTTATCACCTTCTTCTGCAGGCATGAAACCTTCTGCCATCCATAACCGAACCAATGCTCCCTTGTCAAAGAGATTCCCCTTTGGAAATAGAGAGCAATATGCAAAACAAGGCTTCAAGTGACCCGGGAGCAATTGGTAGCTCAGCATCAAACCTGGAATCTTGCCACTGTTTTCCTCAAGCGAATCCCACAACTCAGCATCCCTTATGTTTTTCCAAACAGCAAGATCTTGTTTATTGCGCAACGCTCTCCCCAAGACCATAGCTAACAAGGGGCAGCCACCACACTTTTCTGCTATTTGCCGGCCCGTGCTTTGAAGATGTGGGTGTGCATTGAAATTATAAGAATCCAATGCATGATATGCAAATAGAGACAGACAGTCGTCGACGGACAACTGTTGCAAATCGTAAGGAGGTCTGTCACATGACATTCTCGAGGCAACGACTGAGCTACGAGTTGTGACTATGAATTTACACCCGGGAACTCTAGTTTTGAAGGGAAGATAAAAATCAAACCAGGTATCAGATGACCCATCCCAAACATTATCAAGAACAATCAAGAACTTCTTATCTGACATTGACAACACCTCCTTAAGTTTCTCGTGTAACCAAGGCAAATTCATGCCCTCGCAACTGCTACCAATAATGAACTCCAAAATTTTTTTAGTTATGCTCTTGATGTCAAAATGGAGAGCCAAACAAACCCAAACTCTCTTGAAATGCTCTTTGACTTTGGAGTTATCGTACACAATTTGAGCGAGAGTGGTCTTACCCATTCCTCCCATGCCTACTATGGGAATCACATCGTCTGCTTCAGAACCGTTGAGCAGCCTTTGAACAATCGCTCTTTCATCGTCTTTCCTCCCGCGAATGCTTGGTTTGTGATACAGATAGCTTGACTCCTCCATCACTATGATGTTGTTGTTGTTACTGCACAAGCTCACTCCATTGTGTAAGCACAGCAGCTCCATCTTTCTCTTGCTGATGATTTCCAATCTGCGGGTCAGATCGTCCATTTTGGACTCTATACTGAACATGGCATGACCCGAGACTGGATGTGCAGCGTTCAGAGCCTTGTCAAGGACACGGTACATGTGATTTTTAAGCCTGGGGTGATTTGAAGTTGAGATCGCATAGCCAGCGCTTCACCTCTCCATTCTTGAGCCCCTCTGTCTCGGCTCGAGCTAGCACTTCCCGGATATCGCCTAAAATGTGCTTCCATTTCTTCAAATTTGCGTCAATCCCCTGACTTTTTGAAAACTTGAACAAGGACGGTGACAACAATCTCTCGAACAACACCGGAAGGATACCGGATAGAACAATCTCTAAGATGGGCATGCCTCTGCCTCACTTCAAAAGGCACAGCACAGAGGAGAAAAGTAAGGAGGAAAAGTATGTCGGAACTGAAGTAACGGGGAAATTGTGCTCTATTATTGTTGAAGCATAGGCAAATGGGTGGGTGCGATGTGTGAAGGGAATTAACTTGAAACAAGAAAATGTGTATACAAAAAAGTGTCAAAATTATATGTATAATAGTTTTGAATTACATTTGCGAACACTCTTACATGTAAAAACAATTTGGGTCTTTAACCAGGAAGAGCACCTATGATGAGACTCATATACACATTAAAGCTCACTCTTGACCCAAAAGATTATTCTAGTGGATCTTGAGTTTAATATGTATATAAACTTTATTTTCTCCTCATACACTTTCAATGTGGGACCTTAACTCAAGTGTGAATTTCAACAATCTCCCCTCCACACTTAGCCCTCGTCACATTGGACTTGCTCCCCCTAAGTCCAAATGGCCTTACCGGTTCAACTCACTCCCTCACAGGCCCATCATCATATGTAGGCCCAACTTCATGACAGTGCAATCGGGGGTCCATCATCATATGAGTTTCACATACTTAAAGATTTCGAATCATTTTTGAGTATTCATAAGAAATGTAGCTGACTTTCATACCTTTATGAAATGCTAAGTTTCACAAAAGTTGGGATCATTTTGTAAGTTAAAAGTGAGTTCGGATTTTCTGTTGAAACTTGCTTGTTCGAAAAATTCATGTTTCTAGCATAAAACTAGAATCCACTTTTGATTACCAAATGACTTCAAAATTTTGTGAAACTTAACATTTTCAAACGATATGAAAATCATACACATATCTTATGAAAACCACAAAATCATTTGAAGTCTTCAAATATGCGAAACTCGCCCATTTTTAAGGTATGTTAACTGAAAAAATGGCATGAATTTGAAAATTGAAAACCTAAATAGGAATATTTTAGTCTTTTTTGTTAGTGAAAATGAGAAAAAAGTAAACTTTACTAATGTTTTATGAGATGCTTTGAAGATAACTGTAATTAAATGATAATCGTGTCAATTGAGTTGTACTAAAACAAGATTATCCCAACGATAAATAACCACAAGGGTGTTTCTGCAATTCGGCGAAACAGAACAACGTCGTCAAAGGGAAAAGAGACATAAGATCTAATCCAAACCGACATGGAGATGAATGTAGGGCCAAAATGTGTTTCGCAAACAATACACTTTAGTAATCCTCACGCAAGGATACATGTTCGCAAATAATAAATTTCGGTAAGACCGGGTCGAGCCCACAGGGATTGGTGTAACGCGTATGGTATGTCAAGTGCAATAATTAGCTAGAGATATAATGCTATTTTACGTTTCCGACTAAACAATCTACTACGAAACTAGATTCACACGATAAAGAAATGCCGTAGGGTGCTAGCCATGCATGATTCTAGATGTTGATAGCAAGTAATTAAATTCTAGGAGCATGTGATGGGTAGAGCCAATTATCC
>JAYMTS010000351.1:0-11421 GCA_036898005.1 Geranium phaeum
TCAACACACTCTGAGAATTATGGACCGAGTCTCATGCTGAGATATTCTCGGTTTGACCAGAAAACAAAAACACAAAATAAAACAAGATTAATCTAACATGATCATACTCAACAAGTTTTATTGAGCAGTACCAAAGTTTCAACAAAGTCGGGCACAATGTAACCCAGTTTGAACCCAAGATCCGTAAAGCCAAAACAAGCATCGTCCCTCTTCTTCGAATCATACAAATGAATGCACCTGCTTTGATCCTTCTTGCTCTTCCTATGATCCTTGTCCGCCCTCAGCAAAAGCTCACCATTCCTTGTGAAGCCTTTACACTACGCCAAAAATGACTTTATGTAACGGATACAATTTGACTCCGTTACATTATCTGGGGTTTGACAACGAATATGAACATCCGTCACATAAGCGTCAACAAAACTGGTTTCGTAATGAATGTATAAACCTTCGTCGCAGAGGATGCGTTATGTGACGGAGGTATAAAAATTCGTTGCTGAGCATCCGTTGAAAAGTCAACACTTACATTTGGTGACGGAAGTATAAACATTCGTTGGTGAGACTTCGTTGAAAAGTCAACAACTAGATTACGTGACGGAGGTATAAACATTTGTTACATAAATAATTCTTTTGGGCCGGAATTGAAACCCAATTTAAGGCCCACCTGCCTAATTAATTTTTTTTTAAACAAGGCCGAAAACAGGCCAACCTGCCTAATTAATGATAGCACCTATAACAGTTAATGTTATTTCAAAAGTAAATCCATCAGCTTCATTTCTTCTTTCTTCCCATCTTCTTCTCCAAACGAAATATGGAGTTTATTTGGGTGAATTTTTTTATTAAGTATATATTATAATACTGATCTTCTATCCGAGCTCAAGAACATCATCAATATATATTATAAGGTATGTTTTATATTTAATCGGTTCATTTATTTAATGTTTAGAAATTATTGAAATGTGAAATTTCATTTAGATATTATATATGAACATGAATAAATTTGTTAATTTTTTTATTTTGAAATGTGAATATATTTGTTTTTTGAAGGAAATGTGAATATATTTGTTAATGATAAGAATAAATACACTAATATTTGTGTAGAAATTTTTAAATACAAAATTTTGTCAACGTAATATTAATCATGTTGACTTTGTGCAATAAACTATAAGTAATTTTATACCTCTAGCTTATTCTTATCAAGTAAATAATTAATATTGGAATTATTACTAAATAATACCTAGAATTTTATGTGATTTAAGAATCGATTAATTAGTAAATAATACTTTTTCTCAACAAAAAAGTAAATAATACACATTTGAATCATATGCTCATAAAAAGTCATTTGAATCATATATATATATATATTAATATTAATTACCGTGTATAATTGTTAAAGTGTATATATATATTAATTAAAAAAGTAGTGAAATAAAGTGTACGAAGTCATATATTATTAATTAACACACACACACACATATATATATATATTTATATTGATTTGAAAGATAATTGTGTTGTAAAGTTATTAATTATGTATTATTTGTTAATTGTGCAGAGTATGGATCGATCTTGGATGAGTCTTCCAAAGAATCACCCTCCTTACCTAGATGGGGTGTTAGAGTTTATAACATCTCTTCAACATTCTCCTAGCAATGATGAACGTTATAGATGTCCGTGTAAGAAATGTTGCAATGGAAAATGGAATACAAAGACCGATATTTTTGAACACTTAATGAGAAATGGGATATTGCAATCATACACAATATGGACGCACCATGGCGAGTTATCGAATGCATCTTCGAGTACAACTATGAATGCATTTTCGAGTACCACTATTGACCCAGCTATTCAAATGGTGGAAGATTTTTATGCACATATGGAAGGTGAAAATCGAAATGATGATGCAGAACGTATTGTACAAGAAGATGAAGGACCTATTGATCAACTAATGATTCAGGCGAAGACCCCGTTGTATGAAAACAGCAAGGAGAGTTCATTAAGCATGCTTTTAAAGCTCGTGTCTTTTAAGGAGGAAGAAGGTATGTCAGACAAAGCATTTAACAACATGTGTCGGGCGCATAAAAATTCATTACCTACACCAAACAACTACCCTGAATCATATGCAGATGCAAAGAAGAGGTTTAAAATTATTGGGATGGAGTATGAGAAAATTGATGCTTGTTTCTATAGTTGCATGTTATATTACGGCGATCGATCACATCTAGAAAAATGTTTGATATGTGGTACGTCAAGATGGGATAACGAAAAAGGTAACAAAATTGCAAGAAAACATGTTCGTTACTTCCCTTTAGGATCGAGACTACAACGATTGTACATGACATCGTCTTACGCAAAACAGATGCAGTGGCATGGTCAAAGAGAAATCTCAGATGAAGATATTATGGTACACCCTGCTGATGGTGAATGTTGGAAGGAATTTGACAAATCATTTCCGGATTTTGCGAGCGACTTCCGAAATGTACGCCTCGCATTATCGTCAGACGGGTTCAGTCCTAACGGGGGTAATAGTACTCCATATAGTATGTGGCCTATTATTCTTCTCCCTTACAACTTTCCTATGTGGATGTGCATGAATAAGGAGTTCAATATGCTTACGATGTTAATATCGGGACCCAATTCGCCAGGAAAGTGTTTGGAAGTGTTCATGGAACCTCTTATGAACGAACTTAAGGATTTGTGGAACACTGGATTGAAGACTTGGGACGCATATGGGAAGAACTTTTTTATGATGCGTGCAGCCGTGTTATGGACAATAAGTGACTTCCCAGGTTTGGGCATGTTAGGTGGAATTCAGACAAAAGGTTATAAGGCATGTCCGATATGCCTAGATGATATTGATTCTACATTCAGTAATTCCCGAATATCATTCCTTGGGGCAAGAAGATGGTTGCAAGATGATCACCCATTTCGAACTCGTGATAAGAAAAAGTTTAATGGGAAAGATGAGATACGACCACCTCCACCAAATCTTTCGGCGACTGAAGTATACAACTTGACGGTGGAACATAATTATCCGCAGTTGAGTTTACATCCCGATGTGGCGAACAAGGTACTGATAATGAACTAATAATTGTATAGTCAATAAATATTAATTATTTAACCATGTACTGACGTATATAAAATTATTTGCAGGGAAAATCCAAACAGAAGCTTTGTTGGACGCATGTAAGTGGTTTTTGGAAGCTCCCATATTGGAAAAGTCTAACTGTGAGACATGCCTTTGATGTTATGCATATAGAGAAAAATGTATGTGACAATGTCATTGGTACGGTTTTGGGTATGAAATCGAAGACTAAAGATGATGTCAAGGCTCGAAGGACTCTAAAGGAGCAATATGGATTACGAAAAGAACAGTGGGAGAATGCAAAAGGGGAAATTCCAGTTGCTAATTACACAGTGAAGAAACAGTACAGAAGAGAAGTTCTAGATCGCATTAGTTCTGTACGATATCCAACTGGATATGCAGGCAGGATCAAGAATAAAGTGAAAGAAAAGGACAATAAGTTCTACGGCCTAAAAACACATGATTGTCATGTCCTGTTTCAACGTATCTTGCCAATAATTATACGCCCATATGTGGCGAAACATGTCGTTGATGCATTGGTCGATTTGTCAAACTTCTTTCAAATGTTATGTTGTAGGGAGATACGGAAATCCAATCTTCGGATGATGAAAGAGAAGATAGTTCTCATCCTATGTGCGTTGGAACAAATATTTCCGCCTTCGTTCTTTACTGTGATGGTTCACTTGCTACTCCATCTTCCTGATCAAGTCATGCAAACCGGCCCCGTGCATTACACTTGGATGTATCCTATTGAGAGGTAAAACAAATTGTGTTATTACGAATATTTTTTTGTGCATATTATTAATGTTGGAGGCAATATTTGCAGGCAACTAGGGTATTACAAGAAAACAATATTGAACTATAGGTTCCCCGAGGGATGTATTGCTGAGCGTTACATAGTGCATGAGTGTGCGAAGTTCATTAACATATATCTGAATAATGGTGATTCGTTTGGGCATGACAAGCCCCAAGTTGTAGAGGAATGGAATATCTCAGTAGTCTCGTCAGCGGTGAAGCCAAAAAGATTGGTTAGAGGGGCACAGTTACATCAACAAGAATTACGTTTAGCGCATTGGACAGTGTTGCAAAATTGTAAGGAAGCCCAACCTTATATACATTATCACCGTGAAGGTTTCACATCTACTTATCCAGAAGCAACTGAGATGCAATTCGTTCAATCTTTCATAGATACATTCCGAAACCATGTAAGTTATGTTTTCATTTTGTTATATTCATCACATATACTTTTCCACCTCACGTGAACCTTAATATTTATTGTTATGCTTGTTAATTTAGATGGTGAACGAGTCCAAAAACTCTGCATTGTATTTGTTATCTCTGGAAGCACAACGAAGCTATACATATCAACAGTGCACGGTGAACGGTGTGAACTTTGTTTGCGCAAAACGCGATCAAACTCTAACAACACAAAACAGTGGTGTCATGGTCGTGACAGAAGATGATAAAACTTACTTTGGTATTTTGCTACAGGTAGTAGAGGTAATTTATCCTCAAGGAATGCCAATAGTATTATTTAAGTGCAAATGGTATGATGAGACAACGATAATCATCAATCGCGGACTAGTTTCTGTTGATACATCAACTAGTTGTTATGAAGACAATCCTTTTTGTCTAGCTACAATGGTCACCCAAGTATTTTATGTTGATGATCCTAGTTGTGGTGGTGATTGGAAAGTTGTTAATATCATTTCTCAACGAGGGATTTACAATCAAAAAGCTTTAGAGAGGAGTAAAGCTGGACCAATGTGTGAAATGGAAGAACCGTACCAAGAACCTCAATCAAATGCAATTCATAGGAATGGTCTAACTCTCTATTCGGGATCCATCCCGTTTGTTGATGATCATGAGATGGAAATGGATGATATTGTTCAGGATATTGATGAAGATTCTGATTGATAAATATACATATGTATTGTACTGTTTTACGTTAATGATGAAACTTAATTATTTTGCAGTTGCAAGTGTGTATAAATATGTAATTCTGTATTATAAATTGTGATTTTGGAATGCATTATTTAACAGGAATGGGACAACAATTTTCTACATGGTTAGTATCAATTATTTATGATTATGCAACGGAGTCATAGTTGCATCCGTCACATAGGAGGTTTTGCTACTAATCCTAAATTGCCTCCGTCACATATTAACGAAAATTTCAGCCCAAACTTTCGGAGGGAAGTGGAAATAAAATAGAGGGAGTTGAAAATAAGATAGAGGGAGATGAAAATTAATTGGTGGGACTTAATTATTTTCAGAAAATTTAAATTAATTGCAATTAAAAAATATATATATCTCACACTTACTAATAATAACCCTAATTCTATCTAACACTCTCACAGCTTTTATCAAAGAAAGGTTCTCTCTAGAGCTCGCTCTCCTTCCGCCCTAGCTAGCTCACTACTCATCAGTCTCCCCGCCTCCTCCTTTCGTCGTCTCCGTCCGCTTTTCTTCAATATATCCTCTCTTGCCCTCCTTCCATCTCCTTCTCTTTCTTTCTCCAGTCACACCTCTCCTTTTTCCAATCCTTCTAAGAATTTGTAAGGTAACTGTATCAATTTTGAGGTCTTTTATTTCTCGCTTCATTTATTGTTTTGCATCTCCTTTTTTCAATTTTTTTGCTTCAACTAACATCAATTTTAGGAGTAGAAACGTAATTTTTTGATTTTGTGAAAAGGTTGGATTGGTGAAAAGGTTGGCTTTTTATTTCTCAAAACTAGTATGGATAAGATTTTGCTTTTCTGGATTTTTTTTGCATCTGTACATGTGTTGCTTGCCTTGCCTTGATAATTTTTTGATTTTGTGAAAAGGTTGGCTTGGAAAAAAGCTATATTTATAGAATGGAACTAACCATTTTCATCGATTACTGTTTTTAGTTTGCATCT
Source organism: Geranium phaeum (assembly GCA_036898005.1). Taxonomy (NCBI): domain Eukaryota; kingdom Viridiplantae; phylum Streptophyta; class Magnoliopsida; order Geraniales; family Geraniaceae; genus Geranium; species Geranium phaeum. The sequence goes on from JAYMTS010000351.1 coordinate 5,986, forward strand.
ACATACACTCAGCAGTATCTAGTGCTCACTAGCTAGCTACCTAGTATATGACTTGTGCTCAAGACAAATCTGCTATATTATATGTATAATAATTGATAGAGAGAGAGATTCTTATAAATGTGCTATTCTCATCCTTTTACAATTTCCTGTGTCAAGTGTCATCTTATAAACTTTATATACATGTCAATCACAGAAAAGGGATATAATATATACAATAGCATTTCTTGAATTCTTTAGCTGAATTATAAATGGTGATCGCCATATTTAATTTATTTATTGCATGAATGTAACAAGATGGAGTTGGATATGTTAATTATTACTTACCCTCTTTTGCATATACTCGATTTCTGCAAATAATAGCTCATTCTGGTAGAGAGAAAAACACAAGAGCCCCGTTAGCTATAGCTTTATATATTTATATTCTTAATATTGAACGATCAAGTATTATATAAGTATATAAAAATATACCTTTTTGGAGCGGATTCTGCCGATGCCTCTCTCTAGGCGGCCCTCAAGGTTCTTGAGGTCCTTGGCAGATAAGCTGCCTAAACACTCACCAAACATTTGCCTGAAATTAAAGTGTATCATATATACATTAATTCTCAGTAAATAATAATTAAAACACAAAATTTTCCATAAACTAGATATATATGTTACATACCTGTTTGCGTTTTGCAAATTCCCTATCTGTGAACGCAGCTTGGCTGATTCTTGCTGGTAATACTGAAACATACATCCATAAATAAAAATTCTACACTAGCTCTCAATGAGCAATATACACATATATGTGAAGCTTAAGAAATGTGTTTGCAGATTGATTCAACTTATTCCTAGAGAGGGTCATAGTCAGAGATGCATTTCCATAGAGTTGCTATTTAATATTCAAATCAACAGTGATTGATGCGGAGATTTGTGAAACACTCCATTAATTTTGAAACCCTTTTTTGCTCCTTGGCTTGTAAAGTGTTTATATGAACCATTCTCATTTCCAGTTGATTATAAGAAAAACCATTTTATTGCAACATTAAGAAATGAATTGTTCCTTTCACCCTATATATATATATGTCACAATAATCTTTCCATTTTGAGAGAAATGAATTGTTGCAATATTATCACATAAATCATTAGGTGCCTAATTATGCATATAATTGATTTCAAACTCAAATTGCATTGTGCTTGTGAAAATGGAAGATTAAAGTTTACCTGTGCATTAACTTCCGCAACTGTCCCAGTATTAGTTGAATCCGAACATGTTTTCTTATACCTCTCGATTGTTCCTTTCACACTATTAATAAAAATAAATTTAATTAATGATATTGTTGCATACCCAAAGCAGTTGAAAGAGAACCACATCATGAGATTGTTAATTAACATCAATAAACAAACTAATAAAAGAAAATCTTGAAAACAACACAGAGAATATTTTATTAAGATGATAATTAGAAATGTCAAACAGTCAAATCAACCAACTTTCTGAGTTAACTCAACCTAATACGAAACCCCCACAAACAAACCAAAACCCAAGAATAATATCTCGGTCCTTTTTCTGAATTAACGTCACTCTGATTTGATATTTAAATAATAATAAACTAATATAAAACATTTATTTCTCCCAATTTCCTAGACTTTCTGATACCTTAATTTCCTCGAGCCACTGATTGGCTGCCTGTGCCACGCTGGCCTAACATGATTGGCTTCACTAAACAAAAGGCCAAAACGTGGCCACGTGTTCACCTCCCATTACACATTGGCTAATTCCCTTCCCCACATCGTATTATCCACCTCGGTAATAACATTATTAATCCCGAAAAACAGGATTTAATGAAAAAATGTCGTTTTTGATCTGTCTGAAAGACTGAAACTCTGAGTGTGAAGAGATAGCGTCAGATCAGAGCCGTCCGTTTCAGTGGCAGCAGCCACAGTCGTACGGACAATGCCGAAGAAGTCTCCCATTGGCTCTTGCAGTCATTATCGTACCTTGTCTCTCTCTCTCTCTCTCTAAATTAAGATTTGAAAGAGCCCAAGAAAATAAAAGTTAAAACTTGCACAAAAATATCTAAGCAAAGATCTTGCAAGAAAGGGAAGGGCACAGCAAAGATGACACAATAGTGACTCTGTTGTTGTTTGTGGATTGGCCCAGAACTGCACTGCACTGCACTGTTTTTCACTTTCAGCAAAACACAGGTTAATTAATTTGGACCTAAGTATCTGTATATATAGCAGCACAAGAGATTGAGATTGAGATTGGCGCTTATAATATATATGATGAAATTAATTAGGGTTCTTTACATAATATTAAAATGTGGGAAGTGAAAAAGATTGGAGCTTTAACGTGTGTGACGTGCCCAAAGATTCTGTGTCTGATATACCTAACATCACTGTCTGGTCTGGTCTTCAAAAACCCTAACCTAACCAGGAACATGTAATTCTAGACAAGAATCTTTTCCAGAAAATAAATCAAAATTTAATTGATTGGCTATATGGTGAAGGGCCTAATTCCTTTCTTTTTTTACCATAACCCTAATTGATTGACCAAAAACCAATTTTTAACTGACCCATTTAAGGTCTGTTTTAGGAACTATGAGATGTTATATTAACTGATGACACCAATTTTTGAAGTATATAAATTGGTGGGTTTTAATTGGGAAATGAACCAAGAAGGGATTGGGTTGTTAATATTTCTAATCTTTTTGTTTGATTTGAGGCTTACCCAATTGAAATCTTGGAACAAAAGTTTGTTAAGAGGATAAAAAGCCCCCAAATTGGTTAAGGATTGACTGAGGAGTGAAGCATCCACGTGATGGCTGCAAAACTGAGATTTGGGAAATTTGTTTGGAGGAAGAAAGCCCTAATTAGGGTAGCAATGGTCATGACCTGATTTGGGTGTGATTGGCTTGAAAAGGGCTCTTTAACATGTTTTTGAAGAACAAAAAATTGGTTTTTAATTTGAAGCCCTAATATTGAAATCTTATAAATTAACTGGAATATGGAAAATCAAATTTATATTTTCATGACACTTGTGATGGTACTTTTTGGGTTTGGTCTAACCCAGTAGCTTCTTTTATGTGAGTTGAGTCATGAGTGGACTGACAAGTTATTAAGGATATGTCATGGGAGGATTGAGGAAGGGGAAGAGACTAATGAGAACTTGACAGCTTTGCTTCTTTCCTCAGAACAAGAGAGATATGACATATAGATCATATAACATAACATAACATAACATTATTTTGTACACAGGGAGAGAGAGAAAGAGAGAACAGATTGGGAATTAAGAGAAAAATATGGAAACAACAATGGAGGAGATAGAGAAGCTGATCTCACAGTCCTGTTTATAAACATTCCAAAAGACCTATTAAGAAGGAAAGGAAAAAATATACCTAAATTCATCACTCCTTCCATTTCCATCTATTCCACCAGATCTATGCTTATAAAATCTATCCCCAATACAAGAACTAAATAAAGGGTTCATGAAAAAACCTAAACTAATTAAAAAAAACATAAGGGAAAAGAGAACAAAACAAAAGGAAGAACAGACATGAAAGAAAAAAGAAAATCCATTATTATTTTCTTCTGTTTTCTGCTTAAATCTACCCAAAGATCTGCTACAGCTGAAGCTGAATTCTTTGACAGCAAGTCAAGATTTTGAGAACACCCTCTTGAAGAAGATCTAATTAAGAGGGTGTATTGGGAAGAAAGAAAAATGAAAATTCAAGAAAGGGCAAATATGATAATCAAATCTCTATGTGTATATACCTGTTGTTAGCATACTCATAGAGGCGGCCTCGGCTGGAGAAGACTATGAGAGCAACCTCAGCATCACAAAGCACAGACAATTCATAGGCCTTCTTGAGCAAGCCGTTGCGGCGCTTGCAGAAGGTGACTTGCCTGTTGGTAGTGTTCTCGATCCGCTTGATCTCAATCTTTCCTCTGCCTCCCATCTTTCTCTGTGGAGATGACACCTCCCCACACTCATTTTGGAGCTCCATCTTTAGCTACACAAGAAATTCAGCCTAATTGTCAAAAACAAAGCATATGACCCATTAATTTCTTGGGGATTGTCCTCATATTTAATGGGTTGATCACTACTGATGAATTGAAACACCATGAAGATGTGAAGAGACATTTGCAAGTGTATATAGTGTTTTGTGTGTGATGAAGATGAAAATGGAAATGGAAAATTAGGAGAAAATTAAATAAAAGGGGGAGGGAGAGAGGATTAGTAATATATAGGGTTGAAGACCAAAAGAGGTGAAGCAATGAAAATGATTTGGGGGATTGTGTTTCAGTATTTTGCACATATCTTCACAAGAGAGACTAACCTGGAAATTAAACAAAAGAAAAAAAGGATTGGGGCAGAGAGAAAGAGAAAGAGATGATATATGATTATGGACAGCAACAGAGAGAGTCTCTCTTTCTATCTCTATAGCTTCTCTTACACTAATTTGAACACAGGGAGATGCAGAAAATGGAAGCAAAGAAGGGTGTGGGTGATGGATATTTATAAAGTAGAAATTTACTCCCTGCTCATTTCTTATTGATTTATTCAATTTTGTATTTTAATTATTCATGTTGTGTAAGTGCAATTTCTCTTAATTTAATTTATTGTTGATAAAGTAAACTCATGTGTATAAGTGTAGAAAATTAAGCTTACGTTTAGAAGCAAAAATAAGAGATTGATATGAACCCACTAAAAATGATGAAAACAAAGGTAATGTCACACTCAATTAATAAAATGGATTTTTTTTTGGTTTTGGATGACAAACTAACATATTTAAACATGTTGTAATACAAAAAAATTTAATGTAAAAGTAAATAATCAATCGTAATATTACATGGTTTGCTTACACTGTCGACTAGTGACTATTGGATCATTGGTAGATGAGATACATCTTAACAGATAGATAATATAAAATTATCAAATAATACATGTTAAGATACATTATTGTAATATTTATAATATTGTAATTTTATAATCATAAAAGGAAACTTAAAATCCAATATCACAATAAACTCAAGTTATTATTCTTATATATTCTAACTTTCACCTTTGTCAAGCGGTTTTGCAGTGACAAAATATTTGACAAATACAACATCAAAATGCGTTATCTCTTTTAAACATATTGTCATGGTACTTTTTCTATAAATATACCGTAGTGTTGGGCTAGGGGCTAGACTGCGTGCTATACCATCTAACCCTAATTTACTGGATAATCAATAAAATCAACATACTGATTAATTTCAATAACCATTAATTCAATTCATGGATATCTAATAAAATTGTTGTGTAAAATATGCAACTAGTGCCACAGCCCTTTAGATCATGTATTGTCTAAACTCTTGCGAGCATATCTTATTTATTGGGTTTCTAGCTATAAAATCTTTTAAGAATAATCACAATTATGTATATTAAATCAAATATGTTTTGTACAATAATAC
>JAYMTS010000352.1:0-11415 GCA_036898005.1 Geranium phaeum
AAGCCAGTAACAAAATAAGGAAATCCCTTGTTTAACTAATTTTACAAAACAGTTAAAACCTAAACAATCTGAAAATATATCAGAAACCCAACTTCAAATATAAGCTAATACACAATCCTAGTATGCAATTACAATTACAATGAATAATATGTTATATTAAGCCAGAAAACCATAGAAGCAACTGACCCAAGATAAAAATCTGGTAAATGGGTATGCTGGCAATAGGAATGCAAAGTGATCATGCTTGAAGTTCAAGATAGACCGTGACTCGAGTTTCCACGACCACTGACCAACCAAACCAAAAGCAAAAATTAGGTCATATCTTACTGGTTTGCCTGCTGTTGGCCAAGTTGAGACATAAGAGATTGCTGGAAAGTCAAAAGTTGCTGCAAGAAAAAGAGATGAAGAATGTGAGTATTAGCATATAAAATTGGGAAAAGTACACAGTCACACCCAACTTAAGCCAAAAGACACCTAGCTATATCCACTCAAAAAATGGACATCCAGCCCCCCTTGAACTTTAAAAAACAGACAGATAGCAAAAATCGTTACAAAATCTGTACGAAAATGTCTTTGGTTTGACTTCAAAATTTCAAATCATGCCATTTTTGGGTTTTGGGGTTTTTGTTTGGGTTTTGGGATCACGGTGGAGCTGGCGGCCACCGCAATGGCGGCAGGGGCGCTGCTGGTGGCCATTTCATCGTGAACGCCACTTCTTTCCGTCGGTCCTCCGGCACCGCCACGGCTCCGTATGTCATGATTTTGGAAATGAAGAAAGGGTCACAAACAAGAAGATATTAGGATCAAAACGATGTCGTTCACCACCTGTTCAACACCCCCTATAATATCAAAAGGTGATCTGTAATAGCCAAAATACAAGATGTCTGCACTACTAGAATCCCTTCCTCCATTTAAGAGCCCACCTCTAGCAATTAAGTCTCATGGTATATTGTCATCTTGAAGCTTCTTGAATGTTGCTATCTTTGCTGCTGCATATATTGGGTCCTGACACTTGCCATCTTTCTTGTAATCAACATAATAGCACCTTGGAAACTCCTTTTTCTCTTTATTCACGACATTCCTCCATTTGCTAGAACTTGACAACCTACTGTTATTGCCAAGTCCACTATCCTCAAGCAACATAAGGATATCTGTACTTTTTCCTATAAAATTTACTAATATAGTACATAACTCAGAGTTGCATACCAACCCTAACTATATAAAAAAAAGGTAATTTCACTTCACTACCCTAAGTATAACGGATTTCGAAACCAGTACCCTAATTTTGAAAATTTTGTTATCGGTAACCCAAGTATTTTTGTTACTTAAGGTAACTTCGGTTAAATCTACAGAAATTTTATGTAAGAAGTCTAAAATGTCCTCAATAGTTCTAATTTGAAATAAGATTGGTCTGACCGGTTTAAAACCGGTCTAACCAGTTCAAAACTGGTCAAATTAATTCAAATTAAAAAAATTATTACTTTTACTTAATAAATAATAATTACAACATTTTTAATAATTAATAATTTAAAACATCCAAATTAAAAAAAAATCAATTACAATTTTTTTTTAAATAATTACTTTTACTACAATTTTTAAATAATTACTTTTAAGTATTTATTGTTAATTTTTTTAATAATTAATAATTTAAATTATTCAAATTAAAAATACTTTTTCAATGTAAAATTACTATTTTACCCTCATTTGCACAACAAACTTAACAAAAGTTTAAGGGTAGAATTGGTTTTCAAATAAATTTTTTTAATCAATATAGAAAATGAGAATAATTCCATCTTTTCCAACTTTTTCTCACCCCTCACCCTTTTTCTTCAACTTCCATCTCTTATAAGCAAACCTTCAAATTTCTGAATCAAACCCATCCATTCACAATAGTTTCTACCTTTGCCTTTTGGTTTGTGAACCAGATTAGCAATTTATTAATTTCTAATAACCTTATCAGAATATGCTAATTCAATTAGTTTATGGAACATGAGACAAACAACGTTCTTGAGAGTATGTTCTTACTCCAACCCCAAAAGCTTTCTCTTAATATTTATATTGAAGGATAGAGCTCAGGCTTGAGATGGAGGTCGGGTTTGAAGACGAATACGGGACGGGGAAGGCTTGGTCTCACCGCCAAGTTATGGAGTTTATCGGGTCCGCGAAGGAGCTCTGGCCGAGTCACCGCCAAGTTCCCAAGCCCAGAACCTGACCTCTGGAGAAGACCGCCGGTGTGGCTCAAGCTCCACCCGACATTCGTTGGGGATCGATTCCTAGCGGCCACCGGGTCTTAGACCAAGCCTCGCGAGAACCCGATCGACGACCATTTACTCCTCCGATTATTCAAGAACAAGGTCGATTAACACAACGGTGAATATGTGAATGGATGGAGGCGTAGTGTGAGAGATTCATTAGGTTAGAGAAGAAGAGTTGTATATTTAGGGTTAAAAGAGAGGGGATTTAATTGGTATTTCATATGATATTTAAAAGGAATTATTATTTTTGTTATTTTAATTGTAAAGACCATCTTGCCCTAAAAGTATTAGTTAAGTTTATTGTTTAATTAGGGGTAAAAGAGTAATTTCATTATAAATTTATCATTGAACCGATCAGACCGATTTTAAACCAGTCTGACCAATCTGATTTCAAATTATAGCTATTAAGGGCATTTTAGACTTTTTAACAAACAAATTAAGTTAGATTTAACAGACGTTGGGTTAGTTGACAGCTAAATAAACATTAGGTATATCTTCTGAAAAAAAGTGAAGTTGTGGTGTTCTTTTTGAAACGCGACATTGCACAATGTAGCCTTCTGTCATTAACCCTATAATTTACACACTCAAAGTATGAACGGTTAGGGTGTTCCTTTAAAAACTGTATATGTTTTTATTCATACAAAAGAAGCCATCACATCTCCTTTTTTCACGACAGTTTATTTACAAGTGTTTAAAATTTTAATTGAATGATTAGAAATGAAAATTCAAATAATAGTGACATTGTACTTAAATCATCACTAAGAAAATTCCTAATTTACATGTGGTTGGTACCTAAATTCGGTATTCCTATTTACTACTTCATTGTTTATTTTTTTAGAAAAGCATAGACTGCCATTTTATTAAGACATATCCCAAATAAGTACACGACCAAAATCCGTAGGAATTAATCAATGACCGTACTCAAAGCCATAGCCCATACGGGCAACGGACACTAAGTAAATGCGCTGCCAAATTTCCTGACCGACGAACAGAAGAAAACGAAACATTACAAAAAAATAGATAAATCTGCAAAACAATCTTGAAGCACCGCTCCAGCCAACGAACGAGTAGCCCGACCAGATTGCAAGTTGCCTATCACCGTGGAAGAATCTGATTAAAAACAATAAGATCATAGCCCTCCCTCCCTTTCGGGTGTTATAAATCAAATGGTTAAGAATTATTTTTTTTGACAAAAATAAAACTTGATAACAGTATTTAGTTTTGATGATTCATAACATCCTAAGTAGCATGGAAATATATATAGTAGCAAGTTCCATTTCCAGCAAACAAAAGGACATGAAATTGAAATATTATACTTCACCGCCATAGAGTTCATTAATTATGGCTCAAAAACGCAATCTGCAGCAGAATTGTTCCTTCATTTGCTGTTGTGCTTGGAATTGAGAGGGCTCTTGGGCCTCAGCTGCAACAATATTGACTAAATAAATAAAGATACAAACCAAAAATGAATAAATAAAGATCAATGTACAAGAACTTGGATCATTTCATCAATTAAAATTGCAGACCTGGTTGCTATGGCCACACTTCTTCTTCCTGCAGTTTTTGGCACCGAGTGGTAGGCGAGCGTAGCACCTAACGAGCCAACGACAGAAAATTATGGTACCATAATATTTGCGATGACATGAAGAAAATAAAACATATGCAACAAATTGCAGTTCCAAGCCAAGAGAAGATTCAATATTTACAGTCCAAGAAGCAATGGAAACTGAAATTGAAAAAAACTACATTAATCATTCAGAGAAATTGTTGGTGACATAAGACACTTAGGAGCATGCTGTGGTTTTGGATTGTGTAATTTTTCTTCGTTCTGCATCGACAGCACTGCTATTACAATTCACGGCTTTGGCAGTAATGTTTCAAAGAAAAAGAAGAAGCCGAATACGGAACAGCAACTACTAGACCATATATATAACAAATTGCAATTTCAAGGCAAGAGAAGGTTCAACTTTTAGAGTTCAATGAGCCAACAGAAGCAAATTAATCAAGCCATATACAACTCCAACAGCATTCAATAATAATCATCAAGACCGAGCAAATCTATTCTAATACAGCAAAAGCACCATACATGATATCAGAACCAAATACAGTGAATAAACAACCATTAGGAAGCTGAATTAACCAAAATCAGAGACTTACTTGCGACAAACCATTTTCTTCTCCACGTACTTTCTTGCAAGAACCACCAAGTCAGGTGCTATGTTGTTCTTGATATGTCCTCCTTTCCCTCCTCCACAAAGCCCTGCAGTAAGATGGACGGTTGATCCTGATACACAAAAACAGACCACAAATTAGTTACAAATTTACAATAAACATTTCAGCATTTAATGACAAAGGTGAGTGAAGGGATGGATTAACCATTCTCAATGTCCAATTCGGCTAAAGTATAGCCATCTTCGAGCGGCTTTCCTGCGAAAATCAATTGCTGCTGGTGCGGAGATATTCCTATACAGTACACATTAAGCCACAAGGAAAATTCAGAACAAACATATTCAATTAGAGGTTCACAAAAATTTCACTCCATTTCTCTCATTTGTTTCTCGATTTCTATGAAAACAAACAAGAGGCTATAAAATGCAGCACGGTCTTTGCTTTTGAAAATAGGTAACACCAGATTCTTGCTAAGAAAACACAAAAAAATCACATAAAAGGCTCTATGCGAGAACCGAATATAAAAAATCTAGCTCGACAAGCTCCAAATCCATTTCCTCTCCGTTTTTTACAAAATCAATGCTCTGCTTGACCAGAAAGTTCATGAAAAACAGTACTGTGAATGAACAAAAACAGCAGAAATCAGGCTCAAGGAGCTAAAGTTCAAGCTCAGTTTCCTTCATTTTCCATCGTTTTTTCCAGGAAAACAAACAGGAGCAACAAGAGATTCACCGTTTGGTTGCTAAATACAGTAAAATCACAAAAGCATGCTCTATACGAGAACAAAATATCAAAAATCTAGCTGGACAAGCTCCAAATCAATTTCCTCTCCGTTTATTACAAAATCAACGCTCTGCTTGACAAGAAAAACTCATGAAAAACCAAAAAACAGTACTGTAAATGAACAAAAACAACATAAATCAGGCTCAACGAGCTTTCAAGCTCCTTTTCCTTCATTTTCTCTCGTTTTCTAGGAAAACAAACAAGAGATATCAAATAAAGCACGATCCGTTCCGTGTATATACATATACCGTTTGGTTGGTATGAAAATACAGTGAAAACACAAAAGCAAGCTCTATACGAGAACGAAATATCAAAAAACAAGCTCGACAAGATCCAAATCGATTTCCTCCCCGTTTCTTACAAAATAAACGCTCTGCTTGACCGAAAAAATCATGAAAAGCAGAAAAACAGTACTGTAAATGAACAAAAACAGCAGAAGTCTAGCTCAGCGAGAGCTCTCAAGCTCCGATTCCTTCATTTTCTCTGGTTTTCCAGGTAAACAAACAAAAATCTATAAAATCAGTGCATATATATATATACCTTCCCTCTCTTCGATCTTGTCCTTGAGAGTGTAGACGGCGTCGCTGGTCTGGACCTCGAGAGCTATGGTGTTGCCGGCTATGGTTTTCACAAAGATCTGAACCATTTCTCTCTTCTTCTTTTTGCTTCTCTCTCTAAAATCTCTCTCTCTTTTCGTGCTCTCTGTACACTGTATACGGTTTTATACTGCGCTCTGTGACTCTGTGCCTCACTCTCTGCAACATTTCCGATTTTGGTGTACGTATAATGACAAAACAAGCTTTTTCTTTTCTCTTGCGTGGTCACCAAGTAGCGACGGGTTGGGCTCGTCTTGGGCCCTGTCCTCAAGCCCAGGCCCAATAATATCTCATGCCTGCAGATTTTAAAATATGAGCTTCAAAATATATTGGTATCTTTTCTATATTATTAAAATTAAAATGTTGCCATGCCTTTTTTTAGGGGGCCATTTATCCCATTTTACATTATCAAGCGGGGTATGTGTTTATATTTGTCGAAACTCGGCTCGAAGAGATTCACATAACTAAACTTGAGTTCGGATTGAAGAATATATGTGAATTTAAACTCGGTTCGGTTAAGTAATGTATTGTATTAAATAAGGTATATTATAAACTCAAGCTCGATTGTAACATAATCGGCCTAAATATGTTACAAATCTAACTACAATGATGGGCCTGATTTTGGGCCTTCATCGGCTTCTTTCACTCCCAAACTCATAATCGAGATGGTTCTCAAAGATGTCAAGTTATCATCCAAGATCAATGATTTTTAATTTATCAATATCAATCAATCATTTTGTATTTGTAATATAAGTTTTGCTCGCCATTCTAATACAATATATTTTTGTTGAGAAAAAAAACAAGTTTAAGGTCTTTTAGATCCTGCAATTCAAGTATAGTAATGTTCGAGACTTTATATAATATATGTCCAAGAAAGTGCATATGAATGGACAGTTTTCAGTATTGAACATTAGGGCCGACTCGCCCATAAGGCAAGCGAGATATTTGTCTAAGATCCACCTAAAAAATTAGGTTCTGTTATGATAAATAAAGCTCAAATTTAAATATTTTAAGATTATTTCGAAAATTAATACTCAAAATAATATTTTATTAGTCATTTTTGTCTTAAGTCTCAGAAACCATTGAGTCGACCTTCTTGAACATGTATAAAAACCGTTTAATTAAAACACCAACCTAATTGCAATATACCAATATTAACATATGTTGCAGTTGCATGATTTTGGCATGAGCAGAAGAATATGACCATTTAATGTACGTGCACTATTCTCTCTTCTTTTTTTGTGTCTCTCTCTGTAGACTCTACCACTACTCTCTGTAGCTACGATTTTATCTGTGCCTGCCTCACTACTCTGCAACAATATTTCCCATTTCTGGTACTTGCTACAGACAAAATGAGCATTTTCTTGCGTGGTGACCAAGTAGCAAGGGCTGGGCTCGTCTTAGGCTATAATTGTGTTTTCATTACTGTTGCAAATTTTATAAACACAGAAAAAGGAAATTTTGATTCACCCTTGGTCATGATAGTTGATTATTTAGAGCAACCCAACATTTTATGCATATGCACATGGCTTGTTTATGGGTGTAAATAAGTTACCATGCCTTTTTATGTGTTTAAATAAGTCGAATCGAACTTATATTCGTCATGACTAAGCTCGAACAAACTTTTACGTAATTAAGTTTAAGTGCGGCTCAGAAAATATGTGCAAGTTTGAATTCGAGTCAGTTTATATAATTTTAACTATACATATTCATTAAAATAAATAAGTTGCATTATATTAAATAATGTACAGTTAAACAGATCTAGCCTTTAATTTAAATTCGACTAAAGCTCGATTGTAACGAAATCAATTTATGACTTCCTAGTTTATACGTAAGTATTGTATGATAAATTGTCTTTAGTGTACATGATGATAAACAAGTTTAAGGATAATAATATATCCATGACTTTATATGTCCCCAAGACAGCTTTCAGTAATGAATATAGGAGTATGCAACAAACATTTAATTCAAACACCAACCTATATATATTGCAATGTATATATATTGACATCTATATGTTGCATGATTTTGGCATATTTCCCCTTTGGTGACTTGTTCTTGGGTGGTGATGAATAGCTGGCTCTGTCCTAAAGCAAACACCCAAAGTCAAACTTTACAAAAGCAAATTTGTCTTTACTTATGCTTGTTGATTTGGAAGCCTCTCTGTAGACTCTATAGTATACTATACTGGTTTGTAAGGATGTTGGCCCTTACAAAATGTTACCATGGCTTCTTTATGCCTTCTTATATTATTAAGCCGAATCGAGTTTAAAGATGTTGGCTCGAAGAAATTTACGTAATTGAACTTGAGTTCGGGTTGAAAAATATTCGTAAATTTGGACTAGGTTCAATTTGTATGATTTTCCCTGCTCATTGAAAGAAATAAGTAATGTATAATTAAGAGAAATTTCACTTAACCATCTTAGGTTTTTATTTTAGCTTCTAAACCCCCTAAACTTTAAAAAATTGTCACTTGAAGTTACGTGTTAAAACTGTAGAGAAAGATGGTCACGTGTTAATCCGTCTGGAGCAGCGCTTGCGCTCCGTCCGTCCAAGCGGCCAGTTCCGTTGTTGGCTGCTCCGGCTTCCATCTTAACGGACGCACCACTCGAATCGTGTGCTTTCCTTAGCTGGAACCGTCGTCGCCGGAGTTGTGAACATGTGAGTGCTCCCAAATCTGTGAGCTCTCGCCAGAGCCACAAATTTGTTTACTCCACGATCCACGCCGAAGTTGCAATCACCATAGCCATGTGTGTTGTGCTCCTGCGAACGGAGGTTACGTGTGATTAACAGGCGAAAAATTATGAGTAGTCAAGTGAAAAATTGTAAATTTTAAGGGTAATTAATCAGGTGAAATTTTCTCTTTTATTATTGTCCTCCTTTCCTCTACGTATGTACATAACATGTAATTAGAGGCTCGATCGGGTGAGTTTTGGTTTGAAGAACGCCACACGTCTCGTATACGTTGATCATGAGCATGTTATTACGGTTGGGTGTGTTCCAATCGAGGTTTATGGGATTTTTTTATATATATTTATAGATATGAGAAGCTAGCTAGCTAGTCATCACACGCCACATATATATAATGCATGCATGTTCATGTTGGTGGGTTTAATATATATTTCCTTGCGTATATATGCATGCATGTTACAGTGAAATTAAGTCTAGCGTACGTACGTATAATTAAAACTCCAACTGACGTCGCACCAACTCTCCTTGGCCGACTCCGATCGACCTGGCCAACCAAATATATATATTTTTTAGCTTTTCCATTCCAAATACTTGCATATTGGCTATGCTTTTCATGCATGTGCTTCGATCTCGAGGATTTCCGAGCACATAAAACGTACAAGTAATATATATATATATATGGCCCGGTTCAGGCACGTCTTCGCTCGATCTCTTCTTTCGGTTTCTTGGAAGCTCGCGTCGAGCTGGCTAGGTGGGCTCGAGAAGCGTGCATGAAACCCAGTGACCAATATGGAATATTTGAGAGCTAGCTAGTCTTGGAACGATCCTTGTGATTGGAAGCTATTAATTTGGTTTCAGTCGCTTTAGCCATGTACGTACACCGCGCGCGCGCGACAAATTAACGTTGGTTTTGGTTTCCATCATGCAGTACTGGGCACGATCGATCGAGGAGTTATCCCAGGATCGTCAAGTACGTATTGCTCGCTGACTCACAAATTAAGTTCTAGATATGGATCGGCAGTTCATTTAATTTCCAGACGCACTAGTGTACAGTGCATATATATATGCATTGTTCATTTCCATGATATATATATGTACATGAGGATTTCAGCTGCCACTCTTAATGACAAAGGCTTCTCTGTCAAAAACTGTCATCTATGACCTAAGTCTAATGACAATGATATCCCAAAGTTCATATGGCAACCAAAAATTAATTTCACGTACCCTTGATATGACTTAATTAATTTCAATGTCACATGCATATATATATATATATATATGCATGCATGGAAATATACACTTTCTCTATATTAAACCCACCATTTAATGCACATCGACACACACATGCAATCGTACCATTTATTTCTTGTTTTAATTCGTATGAAGTTGTTTATAATAATTTGATGGACATGCATGGGTGTGATCCATTATCTATATATCAATAACACAATCCTCAACTGTGTACGGTGTTAGTTCTTCAAACTCAAACTGACGATGTCAACAACGTTGAGGAGTGTTCGTGTGTACAAGAACAGATTCTGTTGGCCTCGCGAGCTTCTTGGTAACCGGTAAGGAAGCAGATCGAGAATGTATGATATATGGATCCGGAGCTCTGCTGATCGATAGCTTAATTAATTAGCACTGTAACTATATATATACTTTATCGACTCTATATATATATATATCATACGTACGTAAGGGAGCTAGCTAGCTAGTCATTGAGAGAGCCAAGAAAGGGTTTGTAACGACTAACGAGTATATATATATATATATTGCCCGGTTCGTGATTCATGAGTATCTAGTTTGGAAGCTCATGTGTCGAGGATCGAGAAGGATGAAACCGCTGTGGGAAACATCGTCACGCCCAAGGATTGATTTTCTGAAAAAAAAAAGAGTATCAAGAAAGTATATATTCTCTAACATATACTAATATACTATATATGTAGAGGGAGGGAAAATAAATTAAAAGGTGGGAATGAAACATTTACATATATATATGCAATATGTGACATTTCTGGCTGTTATGTGGGTCCAACCCAACAAAACCAACATACTCCTCCGTCTACTCTTATACAGACGGTACTGTATACATACGCTCATAAATATGGGTCACTGTTCATAAATCTTTCTCTTACTGTTCATTGATTTGATTCACTGTTCATCACCTTTAATTCACTGTTCATCGATGGCCTACTTTTGTGATTCGTCTGCTAAGTGTATCGAGAAGGGGACCAATTTCACAACTCAGGATGAGCTGATTGGGCATGTGAAGGGCAGCCACTTTAAGTTCATGGTTGAGTGCAAGGAGCATTGTGGGAACATGTTCGAGACCGAAGCGGACATGCTCAACCACCACAACATTCGCCACTTGCTCAAGGGTGAGAAGAAGAAGCCAAACAACAAGACCACCAACCGTAAGAAGCCTGGCAAGTGAGAGATGAATATGATGATGAGCAAGAGAGAGGAGAGATTAGACAGATCAGATCACTCGTCTAGTCTAGTCTAGTCTAGTCTATGGATTTGGTTTTATTTTGCTGTGGGTCAAACTAAGAAACCCTTTATTTTGATTTTGACATTTTGCTGGTTTCATATCATAATTACTCTCCTCGATCGCTGGTGATATGTTATGTTGTGTTGTGTTGTGTTGTGTGTATATTTATATATATGTGTGTCTTTAAATTGATGTTCCAGGGAAAGGGAAACAAAAATGCCCTAGAAATGGTGGGTCTCCTTCTCCTCAGGTATGTGGTCCTTTTCTTCTTTAAATCTCATGTTCCTCACATGGTTTTTTTTATTTCTCTGCTGTTTGGTTGATATTTGCTCTCCTGGTACAGTTTCAGATCTGTTATCTGACTTAATTAATTATATCTTGCATTTTCTTCACTTGCTTTGATTTTCATATAACACTTGGTTTTGGAATT